>VWZE01000360.1:92107-109519 GCA_013396675.1 Eubucco bourcierii | reverse complement strand
GGGAGCCCAAAGCTGGATACAGTATTCCAGTGTGGTCTCACCAGGACAGAGCAGATGGGGAAGAAAATCTCCCATGACCTGCTAGACGCTTTCCTTAATGCACACCAGTATGATTTTTCTCTTTTCAGATACAGCTGTGTGTCAACTCTTCTTTTGTGAGTATTGTGAACAAAATGTCAGAAGCTGCTTTGGATGAGCAAGACACTGCAAACATGCTGATTCTAAAGCTGGTAGAAGACAGATATAGAAAGCAAAAATTCAATAAAAGGGCAGAACTAAAGCAGTTGCAGTGTTTTCTATTTTGGTTACAGCCATCAGTGCAGGGATATCCATATGATGACTTTGTCGGTCCATGCTTAGCAATATTAAAATCCTTAGGTGCAAGGGGGCCAATCCGACTGCCACCAAGTCATCAGGAAAATCCTCAGGTGTAAGCAGACAAATCCAACTGCCACCAACTTATCATTCAGGAAAGAAATTTTCAGCTTCTTTTCTTGCCTCTTTCCAGAAAACTCTTCTTGCCAAATGTGTTTTGTAGAAGGAAATTCACCAGTTTACACATAAACAAATAAAGGGATTAGCATTCTCCAGTGATTGAAGAACAAGGAAATGAGAAGAGGAAGGGAACCATTTGGCAGAACATCCCATATAGAGTTTGTCTCAACAATGGCTTTACATCCGTGCATGGTGCTATCTCTGCTCTGCAATGCTCATGATGCTTCCCTAAATAATTTCACATTACCCAGAACAATGAACTCACATCAGAAAAGCAGATGCTAAACAGGGATCATTTTGGGTGTAGCAGGTGTTAGCGTGTGGGTGCAGTGTATGTCCAGTGATGTAATCTCTCAGCCATTCTTGTCAGATAAACACCTTGTTCTTAGCTGTAGTCCCTTCCTGTCAGAAGAAACCTGGTATCATTAGTCTCACTTCTTGCCAATGACTCTGGAGAATCTCTGACCGTCACCTGATCTTGTCGAACCACTCTGGTTAAGCAAGGAGCTAGCCTGGCTGGCCATATGTCTATCCTCAAAAGTGCCTGGAAGGGAGGACATGCTCCACCTGCCAAAGGTCTTTTTACCACAGCTGGCAGTAAACCTGGAATCTTCTAAGTAGTGAAACAAGAACAAAAACTTAGAGAGGACTGCCAGTGCCAGCTTCACTTTGTACACACAAGTGCTCTGCAAAATTTAGGAACAGTAGAAACAGATTCCCGTGCTAGAGCAGGTTGAACAGATGCTAGCAACAACCACACTTTCTCAAGAGAAGCATTAAAAAGAAGACTTCAGAACAGTTCCTTTCCAGGTCCTCAGGCTTTGGTGAGGCCCTTGCTTCCTTTCACTAGCATGCCACAGTCAGGGACTTCTGCGATTTCCCCCCGCAGCCTGAAAAGTCGTTGCTGTATGAGGTTTCCTTGACCCTTGGGGTTAAAAAACACTCCCGTGGCTGACTCTGAATCTGAGGAGAGGGCTACCAGACTTGTACACCTGATGACAAGTCTAATTCTGTATTCACAATGTGAGGTCTAGTCCAAACTCCCACTGAGGCAGTGAAAAGTTTTTTGTTGACAGTGTGGGCTCTTGTGTGCTTCCCTAATCCTTGGTATGACACCCCAGTTTTCAAACAAAGGCAGAGCTCAAGCATTCTTGCTTTCCTTCCTCTTGTGCATTGTTGCCAAACTGACTGCATACAATGTCAGGTCACGATCTGCTCAGGCACTGGGTTAAAAAGCAGTTCTGAATGACTTCTTATAAATATTTCCTTATTTCTTGGCTAGTATAGGCTTGCTTGTCTATTGAATTAAAAAAAATAGCTTAATTGCAGTGATGTAAACAGCACACAAATAAAATTAAAAAGAAGGGGGGAAAAAAAAGAGATAGACATGGTATATAATAAATCATTTAACATCTAGGGCCTCCTGTATGAGACAAAGATGATTCCAAGCAAACTCCACTGTTTGCTTTGGCCTCCTTGCTAGCAGGCCAGAGGTTCCCATGGCCCATGGGAACCATTTCAGGGATGTTCGCATGTAATTCCAGTTTACTGCTCTGTGTGGCTCACTATCCCCATGTCTCAGGTGGGATGCCCTCTCCAGACCCTTGCTGAGTCTTGCTCTGAAGCCAGGCATGACTTCTAAACTCCTCACTGCTGCCAAGCAATATGGGAAACAGCATAGCTAGGACATGTGGTTTCTTGATTTGTTGCAAGGAGGTTCAACAGCCAAGAGGCTTGACAGAAGTCTAGAATTTTGAGTATCATGCTATATGTCAGCATCAAATTCAGGACAAGTCAAAACCAAACCAAACCAACAAACAAAGAAGCAAAATTAAAGGGCAGAAACATCAAAGAAGAGGCAAGGGTGAAGAGAAGCTCTTTGGAGTTGCAGCGGGTTGTAAAAAATTGCACTGAAATCAGGCATACCACCACTAGCGCAGTAAAGCTGTTAAGCATACTTTTGATTTTAAATACACATTTTCCTGAAATCAAGAAAATGGGAGGATGCTCCTGGGGCTGAACAGAAATTTAAGTGTTTTACACTGTGTTGATATCTATAGAGAACATTTAGTCCGTAACAAACCAATCCTAAAGAAAAATGTGTAAAGAGTCATTATAGAAAGATCACCCAGGTTACAAAATGAAAAGCAAGATATGAATAAAGGTTCAAAAGTAGAAGCAAATAATTGAGCAAGAAGAATAAACTAAGAGGAAGAGGAAAAGCAAGAAGAGCTCTGCCTTAGCAAACTATCCCACCCAGGAAACCCACCCACATATTCTCAAATGCAACTGAACTATTATTTATACATGACTAATTTTTCCCCTTCAAAAAAAGGTATTTATAACACAGACAGAAAATCAAGCCAAATTTTCATGTTTATCTTGGCAAAATTTTGCCCTTTGCTTCCAAAATTTTTCTGTACAGGGGTGAGAAGTAGATGTTAATCTCTCTCTGATTTTATTTCCCAGGCCTTAGGCAGGAGACACAGACCAGACTCAGTGCAACAAAAAGATAATGTCCAGTATCAGCCTTCTCTTACTGTCCTGAGAACAGAGCAGTGATGGAGTAAGCAAATGTGTACACAATACCTGATTCAGGAAATGAATCTGTAGGGCTGTACTCGTGCACCTTGCTATAGTTCTCTGTTTTTCTTTTATTGTCAGTGAGTTTAAAAACCACGTGGAGAAATCAGGGAAGTGCTGGGGAACATTCTTTTGACAGTAACTTTACTGTCTTGCTTAAGCATGCAGATTTAAATTTGGAGCATAAAAACAATGGCATTTTTGTACTGGATATTTTTAAATGTAAGGCTTAAGCATCCAGCCACATTCAAATTTTGATGTTGTTTTCCCCCTTCTGCCTTTGTAAGCACTGTTTTCAGTTTGAAGGAGAGGCAAGGGAGCAAACCCATATGAAGTCTGTTTGAGAGGTTTTGTCAGTACAGAAGCAGCTGTCTGTGAGACTTTTCAGTTACTCAGCGGTACATCTTCTGAGTGGCTTGTCCCTGGACATCACTTGCTTTGTTGTTGCCCATTCTGTATGATGACACCTTGCTAACTGTCGAAGTAGTAATTCCATTGCTTTCACTACTTCCTTGGGTTCTTTAAGGACAGCAAAACCTGTGGTTACATGGGAGCATTTTCTTGCACACAAAGTGTAACCAATTTGTCGAAAAACTCTGAAAAGTGGCTTTTAAATAACCAGAGAGGAGAACTTCTGTTTCCTTACCAAACTTGTACCAAATGCTTGGGCACATGCTATGTGTAGGTATGACTAAGCTTCTGTGACCTTCTCCCCGAAAGTATAGTAATTTGCTGCTGAATCCTCTTTTCCATTTCCCCTTTCAGTTCTATTTTGGCCAAGTTTATGGAACTCAGCATCCTTCCCTCTACGTATGTCCCTATAATCTCTGTCCCATGGCCCTGCAGGAGCCTGGTGAATTTGCGTGTTATGCTTTGCAAGATTATCCCTGCTCCAGCCAGGTAGGAGATAAGCCTGCACCAGCCACTTCTCTAGGACACCCAGCAACATTTATTTTTTGGTTTCTTTTTCCTTTCGTAGTAAGTTCCCTTTAACCTTAGATTTTTTGTTTAAAATGCAGTAGATGGGGAAGGAAAGGCACTGTATTAAGATTATGAGATAAGTGCTTCCAAGTCCTCAGTGAGCTGATCAGCTGATACCAGAATAAGAGAACCTGCCTGTGAAACCTTTTCCTGTTGACTGTGCTGTGTGGTCATGTAAGGAACCACAGAATATCTCTGGGTGGAAAGGATCTTTAAGATCATTGAGTCCAACATTGAAATAGCAGTAGTCTTATAGTCAGACTTTCCTCTGTGCAGCTTGATGGTATTTCAGGACTTTGGATCTCTTTAGAGACTCCTCTTCGTTCCATGTCCTGTTTACAGTCATATTCATTGCTGGTATTTACACACCGTTGTTAAGCAAAAATTCATCTCTCCCTACAAGGTCTTGTAGGTGTTGCTGGGAAGATTAACTTTTACATGTTTGCCTAGTGTTAACACAAACCAACCAACCAACCAACCAAAAAAAAACCCCACACATAAACCCAATCACATTCAAATGTATATTTTATATAGTTATATTTGACTCTTAGTGTTTCTAGAGAAGATGTAAGGAATCCTTGGAGAAAAACACTTTAGTCATTGAATTAAGTAGCACACTCCCCATCTTGGACTGAAGGAAAACCTGCCCAAGAGAGTAAACATTGTATTTAAAGTTCAGATCTCTCCTATCACTGAACTAGACTAGACCTTCTTACATTACATAAACTGATGGTGAGGGGAAATAAATTAAACTGTTTGTGGAAGAGACATGTGAAGATTTGGAACAAGGGTTTGATGCATTCCCAAAATTAGATTAAAATCAGTCTGATGGTGGGAGAAGAGGATTAACTGTCTGGTCCCTACAGGTCAAACTTTGTCAGTGATACATTTGAGCCTAATAAAACTCTAGTAACTGGTTTCCTGAACTCTTTTTTTCNCCTTACTTGTCATATCTCTTGGTAAACATATGCCATGAAAAAGCAAAAATCTTGCACTGTGGGAACACTTAAATCACTGCTGTAGCCCTCAATATGGGAATTTCAAGTGCTGTTGCTGTGGGGGAAACATTGCACAGCAGCCTGTCTTAAGGAAAACCATATGCCATGTGCCAAGAGCTAGCTTAGAGAAGAATAGTCCAAATGCAGCATCATGAGTAGACTACGTCTTTTGGTTAAAGATTGACACAGGAGAACACATCACAAGACAGCTTCTGTCAACAGTATTTCTGTTGTCTTTACCAAAGCACTTTTCACTGATTCTGCTGCCTCTTTTTCTGGCAGACAAAGCCTGTCAATATTGGTGTCACCATCCACAGATATGTGAAATGCTGTAAGGAAGAGTAGCCAGGCAGACAGCCTTTTAGTACAAACGGGTTCACAAGAAATGTGGCTGCTTACTTCCTACCTCTGCTGAACTAAAAACATGAGATTAGTTTTCCCAGAAAGAAAGGTCCAGTATAAATTCATGAGCAGCTGGAATCAGCAAGGGCTGATGTAGAGGAAGACACTGTCAATATTTGGGCTTCAGACACTGCTCAAAGTGCTTTGCTCTTTGATAATGCTGAGATAATAAATTCACAAATGAGGGGAGCATGCGTGAGTAAATACTGTATCACTCGCTTGCAGTACTTATCAGCACCTTTCACATTTGTTAAAGTTCAAAACCAGTGAGGGAAAGGGAGACAGGGGAAAAAAAAAACCCAAACTTTCCTAGTAACTCAGTACTCTGAAGACTGAGTGCTCAAGATAAGCTAGTCACTGCTGTGCAGTGTTGGGATACTATGCATGCTCACCCTCCCAACCCTGTGAATTTGCGGCCGTTAGCTAGCTTTTTTCCTCTTAGTCACAGCACAACTAGGTCTGAGCTCCTCAATTTCCTATGGCATCCCTACAAATGTCATAGATTGCCACCAATCCCAGAGTGCCCTCTTCTCTCCAGGCAGTGAAAACAACTCGTTTTCCTTAAAGGCATAGACACACAACAGTAGACTTCGGAATCTCATTCTGATGTCTCTTCTGTGTTCATGAATTACAATGGACATGTTTTTAGGCTCAGATGTTTTTTCTTCTTCAAACAAACAAACAAACAAAAAGCCTCAGAACAAAGCTGGAGGGGGAAATGGCCTTTTATAGCATTACCAAGTATAATCCCAGGTATATACATACAAGAGCAGCCTTGACCTAAGACCAGCAGTCTGGCATCATGCTTTTGCTCTGGATGCTTGAAGTCCTGCTGATATGAGAAGAATGGATTTCCAGTCTCCTTTGCTAGATTTGTCTATCACAATGTACTGCAATGTAGCTGCACACACACACACACACACACACACACACACACACACACACTCACATTTTTTAATTTCCTGACAGCTGTGGCCAAAGCAAACTTCCTGCAGCCATGTACAACCTCTTCATGTTGTATGGGGCAGCTAGTAGGTTGCCTTGCCCATACTGGGAGATTTGCTGTTCTCTTTTGGTAAATGGCATGAATCAGGTGGACAGAATTAGAAGTCTGGGATTCTCCTATAAAGACCAACTCTTGACTACTGCTGCCTAAAAGAAACTTCCTTTGTTCACTCTTCACAGGAAGAAAAAAAACCCAAAGCCCAGGGTACTTTTCACAGATCTGTGGGTAGGCTTCATGTCTGCCTCTGGCCACATGTTGAAAATAGCTTTTACACATTATCAATTCCTGGGAGACTTGTTTGTCTCCCTCAGAGGCCCCATGGTGAGGAGATAAGTCAGTGAGAGGAGGAGAAGTCTTAGTTAGAAGGGGGCTGGGAATCTTGAAGCAAGGACCTAAATCTGTCTGAGAGCCCTAGGTGAAGCTGAGGTGCCAACTGCCCTTTTTAACAGGAATTGTGATGAGCTAGACCCCAACACTGTTTATGAAAACCACAGTGACTGAAGATGTACCCTTCTGGTGTGGGTAGGTGCTGAGCAGGTAGCACTAGCAGTACCGGAGAGATAAACTACTTGCTTTGGAAGAGGGAGCTGTCTGAACACAACATAGGCTAGAAAGAAATGGCATGCAAATGGCACGAGTGGGCAGTGAGAAGTTACTCACCACATCTTTGTCACATTAACTGGTTTCCCAAATATATTTTGTCCCCTGCTTCCAGCCTATGGATGAATGCCCAGGAACATGGGTCTTTCCAGCACCTTCCCGACCTCTGTCCTTTGTGATCATAATCTGTCTCTCTTACATCTTCAGCCTGGCTCTTCCCTTTCTGCAGAAGCTTTCTCAGAACGAGGCACATTGGGGAAACCAGAGAGGAGTTACGAGGAAAATATACAAATACATGTCAAAGACTGCATGCCAGATACTTCCATCATGGAAAGTAAATCATCTTTTGGTTCCGAAGAAAGCAAGGCTTGAACTCTCTGAGATCAGCAGTCTCCAGTACCACCCCTCTCTAAAAATCACTACATATACATATGCATGTGTATATTTATACATGAATTCTATACATATTTGCATAGTGACTCCTTTTAAGCTTCTTTCCCTGCTTAGTTTTTCACTTGGGATAGCTGTTGCCTGACAGCTATTGTAAAGCAGCCCACCATGAGACTAAGATGAGAAGGGAATTAAACAATGCTGCTGCTGCTTCAGAGGAGAAAGGTTACTCTCGGACAAATTCCTTCTGAAGCGCCAGGATAGCTATTTGCATGTGACTGCTGCTTGTGCAGGGATGCAGGCAAGGTCTGCTGCTGAGAGAAGATGCTAGGCAGTTTCAAGCACTTGGCTTCAGAAGTAGTACGTCTGCAACCATTCCTTTGGCTACGGACCCAGGCAATCAGAGGAACAATCTTAGACGAGCTTAAAGACTGGGTTCTTTTCCAAGACACTGCTGGTGAGCACAGGCTGAACTGGCATATTATGCCCTTTTTATTTTTTCTTCCACTTTGTTATCTAGGCACTTGTGGGCCCACACCTTCCCACAGCTTGCCTATCCAACAATCACTAATGAGTTTTATTCTCATTAAAGTCTATTTAAGAAATGTAGAACAGAGATACTGGTGTAGATTAAATGACTCACCTACAGAGACCATAGTTCAGAGATTGAAAGCAGGTCTCCTAGTGCTCATAAAAATTCTTTTGCCAACCTCTTTCTTCCCAGGTACTTTGAAAGTAATTAAGAGTAGAAAAAGATTTTTCCAGTCACCTTGTTAAAAGTTGGGATCGCAAAAAAAAAATTTAAAAAAATTATGATGGCAAAATCAGGATCACTTTCAAGAGCAAATTGAGTCTCAGTAACAAAAAGGGTGCAAAGCAACATGCTTGTCTGACCAATCCCTTTCCTTTTTCTGAACCCTGATCCCTTCACCATTTCAGGGAGCTATCAGCATGGCATTCCTTCGGTCTGAAAGGCTGAACCCTGTTGTGGTGAGGAGCCAGTAGAGCATTTCTATAGTGTCGTGAGGTAATTTCCTCTAGAAGCAGGCTGAAACCTGGAGGAGGTGCTTTGGTTTTGCCATTGTTAAGCATTGAGTCTTCTTCCCCTTTCCTCCTGCCTCTTGCCCCATGGTTACAGGCAAATAAACCTGCAGTGAGACCTTGGACTTCAAGACCAGATGGCCACAGGCATCTTGCAGGGCAGGATGGACCCCATTTTCCCCGAACTGTCATAGCAGCCCTATGAGGCAGAGAAATGCCTTTGTAAGTGCTCTCTATGTGCAGTTGTACAGACTAGCATGCCAACCTACACTGCTGCTATTTGAGGCGCTCCTGTTGTTTGGAAAAATCTTTCAGAACATTATCAAGAAAGGGGAATTCATTATTCTTATCCTTCTTGATGTCCAGAAAAACAGAAAAAAATCATGTAATGTGGCCAACAAACCTAGCAGATTCATCCAAGCAACGGCCCGAGATGTACCTTGGTGTGCTGAGGAGGCTTGTGGTTAATTTCTCCCTTCACATCTCCAGTCTGGATGGTGCCAGCAATGTATCTATGGCACACCCAAAATCTCAAGGAAAAAGAAAAAAGAAAAGAAAAGAAAAATTTATTTCCTGGGTTAAAGGCAGGACATCTTGATACAAGAATTTTAGATGCTAGAAGATTCTGTGCTTCAGAAGTTCATGGAAGAAGTTCATACAAGAAAAGTCCACCTAAGGCTGTCATGCACAATACTGCACCTAGTACTGGAAATCCCTCTATATTAGATGGTGGGGAAGCATTTTGGAGAACCTTGGCTGCATTTAGTCTGTTTTGCAGACATCTGCTGATGGTCACTGTCAGAGAAGGATTCCCAAATAGAAAAACTGTAACCTAGTTCAGCTGTGCTCGTATATTCTATCTGATAATCCTATCTTTTGGTTATTAATCTTCCAAATTAGAGCAGTTCTAGTACACTTAAACAACATCTATTCAAATATCTTTGTTCTTTGAGTTACCACAAAGAGCTGGTTAAAAACAATTATAAATGTATAAGGTTGTTTTTGCTCATTGAACTTAGAAAAGGGCTGCAGGTGGGCACCTTTTCTTGCTTCTTTTCTCTGTTGAAAACTCTAAAATGTGAAACTGACCGGATGGTAGATACGCAAAAAGTAATTTTTTTTAAATTCTAACAGTTTTGACACTTTTTGCCTTAAAAGAATTCTAAAATATTCAGTAATGTGGATTTAATTTTCTAAAGGGGAGGCCTCTGGATAAACTGAGAAATATTTTTTTTTTTGTATCTAACTATACACCAACTGTAGGCAGGTGCACAGCGTGTTAAAGGATACCAACTATTGCTAAAGTGTTTATACTGAAGCTCAAGGTACACAGTCCTTGAATGTCCATTTGTTAACGTTTGAATGAGTTAGACTTTAAGCCTAGGCTTTGCCATAGGTCTCTGCTGTGTTCTCCAATTTTTTGCCTACACCGTGGCTCAGTGTACCTAGACCCACTGTGAGACATACTTTGTCTTGCAATGAAGACACAGCCTGAGTGTTTCACTGGGTAAAGGACCATTAAAAGGATCCTAGGACAGTGAGGTTACAGACAGTGGCTAATTAGCAGTTTATGAATTCGCACTTGTTGGGGTTTGGTTTAACAGTTTCTCATCTCATTAGAAAACATTCCTCACTTGTTCCATGTTGAGGGAAGATTGCTCTTGAGACAGACAGAACTTATTTTTGGAAGACTGAAATTGTTATGTGTCCAGCGATGTACATAGAATTCTCCTTAGTGCCAAGTAATAAAGGCTATCATGGTAAAGATGTCCTATTCCCCTCTAGTCCCAAGAGGCAGAGGTGCAGGGCCCTGTGAGGGTGTAGGAAAAGTAAAGGGTAATACTTAGGTACAGTGGTCCAGTAGAAGGCTTTGTAGTAACCTAGAACTCACAAGACAGCATTTTCATATTTCCTTTTGTTTCCATACTTTATTCTATACTTTGCATTTATTCCTCCCCTGTAAAAGAAGTAACATGATCTGATGATGGATGTGGTGTGGTGTCAGAGGAGCAGAAGTCCTGAGAACATGAATTTCCCACTTTTTGCAAGTGAGGTTGCCCACACAGCAGAGTTATGGTACTTCCCAGCCTATTTCTTTACTGAGTAGGCAAAGTGTGCAACCAGCCATGTTTATGATTAGCAGCCTGCATTAAAGGACTGTGAAGAGAGGTGGGCTGTGAACCTGGGGAGAGCACATCAGTGGAAACACATACAGGACTGGCATGACTGCACCAAATGAGAAGTGGCATGCACGACTGCTACTTAGAGCGCTGCAAAACATACTTAGAGTGATGCAAAACGTGTATTTTACTATGCCATCTGCTTCTGTGAGGTTTTCCAGACAAAATGCAACTGCAAAAAGCAAAGACAGCTGCCCTCCAACACAGAAAATCAACTGCACGTGGCCTGTTCAGCAGTGTGTGCATTCAACTGCTCAGCTGGCTCAGTGCCTGCTTCACCCCTGGACTCAAACTCTCTCATTGATCACGTTGCAGGTATGTGATGTAGCTCCTTGGCTTCCTTCTGAAAAAGTCGCTGTCATGGGCGCAGTTTGGTGTAAGATGGCCCACTGTGTGGTCTGAGTTTTACTGTGCTGCACACAGATGAGAAAGTCCTTCAGTTTTGTCTCAATAGGGCTTCCATGCTCAAATCTCTCTTGCCCTGGTCAGGACACACATCATTCAGTATACACACCTAGCAGCACAGCATTGCCATGCTTATCTGCAAAAAAGGGCCTTCTTGATAGATAAAAGGAATTATTAGCCCAGAACAAATACAGTTAAAATGACAAAGTAATGATTTGTTAAGTCCTGAGGATATAGGTCACAATGTACAATATGGGTGAAACAATTCCATGTGAAAAAATGCTGAGTCTACACTAGTTTAGGGTTTGGGTTTGGGTTCATGTCCTGTCCTAGTTTGTAAGTGTAGTATGAAGAGATTCAGAAAAAGGGAGCCAGGGACTGTAAGTATCAAGCAACTTCTTCCCTGGACCAATAGCTTTCTAATACAACTCTGCACTGTTAATGCATTCTTGCTCCTTGAGAAGAGTGTACTCCTCCGGCAGTTATCTCTTGTGACTTCCGTCAGATTAATGGACCAGAGCAGAAAAATGTTGTGTTCAACATTAAAAAAGAACTGAGCACTCTGTTGTACACAGACATACACTTCAGGGGAGCCATATAACAGAAATAAGGGAGAAAATGGGAATTAAGTGGTGGAAGAAATTAGCTTTTAGGCAGCCCATACCCACTCCTCACCATGCACTTCATCCATTTGAAGGGTCCATGGCAACACATTAGTTCCTGTGACCATTTCTGTTGTTACAATTGAATCTATCACCTAGGCCTCTTTGCAGCTCCAATGCAAGGCAGCCCTCACATACAGCTGCCTACAAATAAGGAACATGGATAAGTTCTCTTGATCTGTAATATTTTTCTTGTCTGCTTGCTATTTGTTTTGATGCCTTTTCCTCATGTAGCATAGATGGTAAATCAGAAATCCCTGCCTCTAGCCAATCTTTTCTCATCTAGAAAGCTTGAGAAGAACAAAATTCTGTGCTTTTATTATAGCTCCTCTTTCTAGTTTCAGCACACTCAGGCCTTCCCACCTGACCTATCCAGCCAAGGTGGAGGATTTACATGGCTTTGTTTCTTAGAGCACTTTGAAAGCAGTTCACACCAGAGATCTCAACTGGTGGACTGGAGAATTCTGCAAAATACAGACAAGTTATGCAGTGTCAACAGATTTATCCATCCATCCATCCACCCACTCACCCACCTACTTTCACCAATCTTCCTTAAGATAATTTCCAGCTTGTTCCTGATGAGGACACTAACTCAGACCAAAGTTCTATATTCATGGCTGCCCCTTTTACCAGTATTAATCTAGTCAAAGATTGCACCACTGGGTTTGCATCTGCACTGTGTCACAGCTTGTTCCCTGTAAAGACATCTGTGGCGTGTAGGAAGGCTGGCACCGCACCAAAGCAATATGAAGAGAAGTGGTGATTTATTACTTTTCCATATAAGGGGAATAAGATAAGCTGGAAAATTGCCATTGGTCTTCAGGGAAGGCACAGAACTCAAGAGAGGAGTGGGAAGGAAACTGCCCTATTACCCAGTCATTCCACTGAAGTCCTGTGACAGAGCTACACTCATCCACTGTGAACAACTTGGCCCAAAACAGAGACCCCATGATATCTACTCTCCATACGCCTCTGAGTGCAGAAGTTGACGCTCTCATGTAGAAGCTCTATTTGCTACCCCTGGATTTTGAAACCTGAAAATTACACTAGTGAGTTAAGGGAAGGGTGCCTTCAACTGGTAGGTTTATGGGAACTAGTGGAGGATGCTTATAGAGAACAAGCCTCAGCTAACAAAGTGACTTAGCAGAGGAATGTCTTCCATTAACAGTGTTTGCAGTACAGTTACTGTTCTCCACAATTCTCCTCACTCCTCTCACCCCTCCCCCGCCCCCATCCCCACAGGAAACCTCTGCATTTAACTCTCAGGACAAAGCTTTCTGATGCTTATACACAAACAGCAGAACTGAGACCTCAACGTCCGCTTGGAGGCCTGATGTAGCACACATAGCAGCAGGACTGCAACAAAATCTAAAGCCAGCTCCGTGGTGGATATGTACCTCTGTGTCCTGAGTGCTTCTTAGGGATCAAAACGGCAGGCCAGAATAAGAAAGGAGCTCTGGCAAAACTGAAAGTCATTGTCACCTGAAGACAACTATTGCCGGTTTCCAGCAAGCCGGATCCTACCAAATAGCATTCTGTCAAAAGCGGTTGTAGCTCTGGCCAGCCTGCAGCGTCTGCAGTGAAACGCACGAAGAGATGTAAAACACGGTAAGAGTCCCCTCTAGCGGAGCGAGGCAGTACTACGCACCTCTTTCCACGCCCTGCTCAAGCCAGGGATCCATTTTCTTTGCAGGTACAGCCCGACAGTGAGAGAAACCCCCTTAAAAATTCCACTGACCATGCATAAGCCGTAAGAACAAAGCAGTGCCAGCTACACAGGGAAAAGCCTGCAGTGCCTTCCAAGGACGATCAATTGCGAAGGGGGAGGCGTGTGTGTGGGTGGTTAAAAACAAACAAACCAAAAAACCACAACCCCCCCCAAAAACCCCAACAACAACAACAACAACAACAAAAGAGCGAGCTTCTAGCATAATTTAAACAGTTTAACACAATTCTGCCACTAGAAAGGAAACAGTCACAATTATTGCATGAACTGTGAGAATCCCACGCAGCAACCACGACCCCATGATTGTGGACGTAGTATGTTCCTCCCCTGCAGAAGGTGTTAGCTAAACAGAGGAGACAAAAGGAAATCAAGACTCAGCAAAGGAACTAGTCTGTGGTCAAGGTCACACAGAAGGGCAGTTGAATGAACAGAATTTACTTTTAGGGAGTCATTGCGTCCTGAAAGTCTTATTGCTCACTATTTTTTTCATTAATACTTCTCTAGAGTTACTTAGTTGCAGAAGGCTTTTTATTCCATATTCTCTGAATAATGCAAGGTGGGGTTTTTTTGTTTGTTTCTGGTTTTGTTTTTTTAAGAGGTACACAGCTTTATGAAAGGGAGTATAACAAAGATTTAACTTTGTTTGCTACTTCTGCTTGGAACTGTGATCACAGTAGGAGCATTGGTAAGGTACATAGCCTAAGGTACCATCTGTGAAGAACTGACTTTTTGCCTTAGCGATATTCCTCCAGAATTCTCAATGGGAAAAGCCATGGAATTTAGCTGTCTGATTTCTAAACCAAACACACATACAAATGGAGAAAGGAGTGGCTCATTTGCACTGGAAAAGAAGAGAGCAAATGCTTATCTGGGAAATGGGGGAACAAAATTGTGTATTACAGTTGACGGGTTTACACAAGAACTCTTTATACTGAGATGTTCAAAAGAGGCCAGAGGAGATAGGCATACAGCTGACGCTTGTAGTCTTCTGAAACTTCAAGCTGCAACAAAAGTGTGTCATGCTTTGGCCTTCTCTGTGGACGGGTTCAAGCGCAATGCCACCTTGCATTCATCCGATATTTTTTTATCCCATGGGAATGAGATTCCTTCAAAAACACATTTGGAGAACTATTTATGTCATTTTACATGAGGGCAGAGAGACAAACAAAGCAAATGTCTGCACTAGTAAGGACAAACGGCTTGCTGTGCCCAGGCAAAATCCCATGGGAGAGTAGCACAGAGACACCCACAGTTTCAGATTGTGGTCAAACTCTTGTTCAGACACTACCTAAGTACATAAACCTACCCAGGGTAAAGGTCCAAAGTCAAAGAACTCAACTGCAGCAGGTTACAGATCGTATTCTGCTTATTTGGAACATATGCTCAGAAAAGTGGTAAATAAGTAAAACCCAGGAAACTTTACAAGAAAAATAAATAATAATTTTTTAAAAAGTTAATTATGGTATATCTATCAGATACACGCAGAGACATATGTATAAACTGTCTACCACTTCTATTTTTCATATTTGCAGTGAAGTGGGATGAGGAAGCTAAAGACAGCTAGGGAAGAGAAGACGCAGAGGTTTGCATGCTCTAGATGACCTTTTTTCCAGTATTTGTAAAAGAATTTTTAGATATAAATTCAAGGCAAGTAAAACACTAATAAATAAGAAAGCCACAACAGTTTGTCTGCAAGCTACCTGCTTTGTTCTAAACAAAGTCCTCAAAAGGTCAGTGTACACTTAATTTGTCTTATTTGTTGTGGCTTTGAGTGTTAAGCTGTGATAAATAATCTTCAAATTAAGACCCATGTTAGAGTACTGCCAGATCCTGTCCAATCCAGACTGGTTTTGTGACACAGTTTTATTGATTCACTGCAAGAAATTGGAATATGAGGAAAGTGATAAAAAGATACTTCAGGAAACAGTTGAAGGACCTCCCCAGCACTTCAGTATCAATTTCCTAGACTGTCTCAGCTACCCTGGGCAAATAATTTGAGTAGTCTGTGCCTTCAGATCTTCGACCGTGAGACATGGGTTTTAATATTCATTCCAACAGACTGTTTTCTGTGCCTCTCAGCTACAAAGTTGAGGCCACGTAAACTCAAAGTGCAGAAAAATCCCAAGAGATTATCAGTGTTATGAAAAATGCATTATGAATGATAATACTGAGCCAGCTCCTACAGTTAAATAGTTTCCTGTAGTGGCAGAGTTTTGCTTATATTACCAAAGACACAGAATTGTCATGATTTTCACCTGTGGCTCCATACAGTACTTTTACCTGTGTACAGAGTGTTTGGAAACCGGTGCTGTTGTTTGAGTCAGCACAAACTACACCATAACTGCATGAAACGGAGTATGGATGTTTATTGCCTCTGTGAAGCTTCACTTTTCTTGTGTAGACAGGAGCAGAGCTCTCAGCAGCAGGGTGCTGAATGCAGTAGCTCTGGGTGTGAGATCTTGCTTCCAGGCATAACCCAGAGATCCTCCATAGCCAGGCATCCTCCAAGGCAGAGTCATGCCATCTTCCTTCTTGGGTAGAGGTGGGATGAGTCTGATGAGGAGGAGGCCATCTTCACAGCTGCTGTGTAACTTTCCTGGTTGGTAGGTCTTTCTGAGCTGTTGATTGATAATGCGTGTAGTGAGTCATGGAGCAAATATTCCTGTATCAGTTTAGTTATGTTATTTTTACTTATAGCTCTTTTCCCCCCTAATACCTTTCTAATTGTGCTTTGTCTAAGCAATGTTACATTCCTAACAGCTGCTTGGCAACGTGCTGAAGATCAGGCTATAGGTCTCTGATCTTGGTCTAGCAGCTCTGTAGGGCAAGACACTAGGCCAAGGTAGTGTAAAATTAGAGACAGTTTATAAAAGGGCATTTGGTTAAAAAAAATTTTTTAAATCTCTTTCTTACACATTTTGCTAATGCTGAGTATATCATACTGTTGCAAAGAAATCATTCTACTCTGATAATGAAAACATTCTCTGTCCTTACATCAGGATGTTGCTAAGAAACTCTACTACTGCGGCACTGTCCTGACGGTGTTAAGAAAAATCTGTATAATTACAGGAGATAAACAATACCAGAAAATAATTGATGCTTGATTAGAAAGGCAAATGTGGAAAAAAGTAAAAGTAGTTATCATTTATCTCAAAGAGCAATTTTGCTTCTCTCCTGTAACTCCTCCGTTTTGTAAACAAGTTCCAAAAATGATTTGATCTTTCAAATACAGCCTTTGCATAGCTACCAATGTTTTCTACAACTGAACTGCTATCTCGTTTTGTCCGTTGTTCGTATTCTTGGTAGTAAATCTTGACTATTCTCTATCAACTCCACTTTATTAATTGTGTCCCTCAGCTATAACCTTCTATATCAAAATTAATGAAGACAAAGCAGGAGGTCTCCCGTTTGACTGCAGATTTGCTTATGTGTTAAAAAAAAAAAGAAAGAAAAAAAAAAAAGACATTTTGATTCTTGGTGATAATTCAGATACTTCCATTCCTTAGTGATAAGTATTAGAGTTCTCATATTTTTTGATACCAACTGATGCCTGTGTGAGAACTTTCCCAGTCTTAATAATCAGGAGTGAGAACCCAGTCATGCTTCCGAAAAAAAGTCAGAACCTGAAACTGAAAAACATAGCCATGATAGTTCAAGAGAGCTTTTCAGAAGGCAGCAGAATCTGGTATATTTCAGTACACGAGCTGGGCTCACTAGACCACTTAACCTGTGGGCAATTCTTACCATACATACAAGATAGTGTCTGACTCAGCAGAGTGGGCAGGGGATACCATGTTCTGTATGGACACAGCAAACAAAATCAAGAACAGAAGAAAAGGCAAATGACCACACGTCAGTCTACAAACCAAAACAACTCTGAGCACATATTAACTAGAACTTCCCAGAACTTCAGAGCTTGATTCCTTTCCACAGGAAAAAAAAA
>VWZE01000360.1:68023-80855 GCA_013396675.1 Eubucco bourcierii | reverse complement strand
GAGGCTGAGGGAGCTGGGATTGTTTAGCCTGGAGAAGAGGAGGCTCAGGGGAGACCTTCTTGCTGTCTACAACTACCTGAAGGGTGGTTGTGGCCAGGAGGAGGTTACCTTCTCTCAGGCAACTAGCACCAGAACAAGAGGACACAGTCTAAAGCTATGTCAGGGGAATTTTAGGCTGGAGGTGAGGAGAAAGTTCTTGACTGAGAGAGTCATTGGCTACTGGAATGGGCTGCCCAGGGAGGTGGTGGAGTCACCATCCCTGGAGGTGTTCAAGGCACATTTGGACGTGGCACTTGGTGCCATGGTCTGGTCTTGAGGTCTGTGGTGATGGGTTGGACTTGATGATCTTTGAGGTCTCTTCCAACCCTGGTGATACTGTGATGTTCAAAACAAAGGAAAGAACATGGCTCTTCACACAACATGTAGGGGAGCTGTGAGCCTCCTCAGTCCAAAATGTTAGGGACTGATTTTGCAGGGATTCAAAAGGAGATAGGACAAGTCAACGTGAGAGAATTTGTCATGTCCCACTTGGAGGATGGTTAATATGTAGGAAAATGCTTGTGGCTTATGAAGTTTCCAGAGCCCCAGTTATTAACATCTGTGATAGTATTCTGTGGTAGTATCACAGCAGGTTTGTCCTGACCTTACATGCATACTTAGGTGTATGATTCTGTGTGTTGCTGAGATTCAGGAGTAAACGGACATTCAGTGTGATCTAGTGTGACTGTTCTTATGTGCTTTATAGTACTGTTTTTGAACTGTTTTGTTCAAGGAAGAGACATGAACATTGGGAAGAAAAATGTGTGGATGTGGTTTTTGCTCTCACTGTAAGTCTGGCAGCATTCAGAGCATGTCAGCTTCTCATAGCAGATTTATGCAATACCTAAACAAGCATCAATAATTAAAGGTGCTAGAAAACTCATTATTTCTTCACATGTATGTACACAAGGGCAGATTAGGGTAACTCAATTGCATGGATCTGGAAATATGTGGAAATGAGGAAAGCAATCTTTGGATGTGTCTGTTTCATAATGGAAAAAAAACATCTCTTGGTGAATCTCAGCTTCCCCTAAATTGATGAGATGCTGGAACAGGTTGCCCAGGGAGGTTGTGGATACTTCCTCCCTGGAGGTGTTCAAGGCCAGGTTGGATGAGGACTTGAGTGAGCTGTACTAGTGGGAGGTGTCCCTGCCTATGGCAAGAGGTTGGAACTAGATGATCCTTGAGGTCCCTTCCAACCTTACCATTCTATGGTTTCATGATTCTATGATGAGCCAGTCTCCACGCTGACTGGAGAAAGCCTTATGGACTCAGTAAGTTATTGATACTTATATCCTGATGATTAAGGCTGTCACTGATCTGCAGATTTCTGTGTAACCAGCAATTTAGATGCCCAAGCCCTAGTTTAAGTGGCCAAAACTGAAGACAACATCCGAGGCCTGGCTTCACCAGAGCTGAGTACAAGGGGGACAATCATCTCCCTACTCCTGTTGAAGTGTTTCACTATTGTGGTAGTTTCAGAACTTACACTGTAGCCCAGTTTTAAGTTATAAATGAGAAATAGGAACTTTCTGGACATATTTGAATAAAAGGTAAATAAAGAATTGTATTTGATACAGAAGAGCAACAAGAAATAAGTCTAAATAATTTAATTCATTTGTTGGTTGTGTATGTAGTGTACTGCACAAAGTATTTCTTTCTGTTTTTTGCTGCTTCTCTGCAACTCTGCTTTGCATTGCTCTCTGATTTCTTTCCTGATCTTCTGCTGGTGTATCGCATCTAAGAGGTAGTGAGAAGGGAAGGAGGGAGAGGAAGGGAGAGCTACTCCCTTGTTCCCTTGTCCAGAGGGGTGAGGGAACAGTTCAAGGGAGTTTTTGCATTATTTCTAAATTGTAAATAATTGTAAATATATTTTGTTCATATTAATTGTATTTTATACCTTAACTACATATACATACATACATATATATATAAAAGCTTTGCTGCAAATATAGTTTCGTTTTGCTTCCAAACCTTCTGAGCTAGTCTGGGAATTTTATTTTGGGGGTAATTTTAACCCTTGTATCTAGTCTAAATCATCCCTCTAAAACTTTAAAACCATTACCCCTTGCCCTGTCACAACACATAATTGTTCCCATCACTGATGGAATCATAGAATCATAGAATGGTAAGGTTGGAAGGGACTTCAAGGATCATCCAGTTCCAACCCCCTGCCATATGCAGTGACACCTCCCACTAGTACAGGTTACTCAAGGCCTCGTCCAACCCGGCCTTGAACACCTCCAGGGAGGGAGCAGCCACAACCTCCCTGGGCAACCTGTTCCAGTGCCTCACCACCCTCACTGTAAAGAACTTAGCTTCACTGATAAATAGAGCAAGTCTAAACTAGACTTGTACTCTAGCAAATGGTAAGATAAGATTTAGGAGGAATTGATGAATGACAGCACAAGTATGTATGATCACCTTTTCGTGCATCCAAGAGACCTTATAGTAGCCTTCCAGTATCTGAAGGGGGCCTACAGGAAGGCTGGGGAGGGACTATTAACAAGGTCTTGCAATGACAGGATGATGGACAATAGGTTTAAACTGGTAGAGGGGAGATTTAGACTGGATGTTAGGAGGAAGTTCTTTCCAGTGAGGGTGGTGAGACACTGGAATGGGTTAGCCAGGAAGATTGTGGCTGCTCTCTCTCTGGAGGTATTCAAGGCCAGGTTGAACAAGACCTTGAGTGAGCTGTACTAGTGGGAGGTGTCTCTGCCTATGGCAGGGGGTTGGAACTAGATGATCCTTGAGGTCCCTTCCAACCTTATGATTCTGTGAAACTGGATATAACCTAAAGGGAAAGCTGTGGGGGAGAGAACATAATTCGAAGAATGGTTTTGCTAAATGCAGAGACTCTCTTATTTGTATTCGTCTTTGAAGTTTCAGTTCATTAGTCAACCCCCATCCAAAAGCACGCTTCATCAACTCTTCCCTGAGAACAGGCCCAATTGTTAGAAGTATCTGCTCATGCAAAGCTGAAGAAGGAAACTTGGAACAGTTTGGGAGAATCAGCTTGCAAATTCATGTTAGTACGTTACAGAAAAGAGTCAGAGCGTGCGATTAGCTGTGTAAACTTACGGTAAAATTCCTTTCCCATAGGCTGGCAAATCCAAGCTGCCTTAGCCTGGCAACCTTTGACAGACAGCAGGGCAGAATGATTGTCTGCTTATATCCACTTATTTTCAGAAGGGGTAGGAGTAAATATTCCAAATTATGTTAAATCTTGAATATCTCTTCCACTAAGCTTTCTCTCATAACTGTTCTCCCTTGCTGCATTTTTTCATTTTGCTGTACTTCAGTGTTTACCTGTAAAGTCCTTTGAAATTTGGCATCCAGATCTTTAAGCCTCAAGCAAGTATCAAAATCCTAGAGACTAAAAAGCTCTAATTTGTATTATTCAGCTTTGTGTTATAACATCACTTAACTGTCAAGGACTCAACTTTTATTTTGCTTTGTTGTGTTATTAAGCTTACTAAATGGAAAGGAGAAAGAAAAGGAAGAACTTAACCTTACATTCAGAAGCCTCTGGTTTCTCATTTGCGAGGTTATGTGTTAAGAAGATGATTTATTTTCTATATGTTGCTTTTCATAAAAATCTTGTGGGTTTCTGGTCACTTGAAACTTTTCTATGCCCGAATTGTTGCTCAAAGAGAAGGTCCCACCCTCTACCTACCCTAGCATTCCAGTTCCCGCTCCTTTGCTTTTACTGGCAATGTTCATGTAACCGAACAGTCAACCTGGTCTAAGAACAGATCAGATGAAAAATACCCTTTAGGAGGTGAGATGAGGCTACCTCTCTTAGTGGTGATAAGGGTTTGGGGAGGGTAGAAGTGCCTAAGTAATAACATTTTGAGCAGGGTTACTGTGAAAAAGCAGAACAAATTTTAACTAACAAGTTAAATAAATGCTTGAGATACTCTTTTCCTGTTCTCACAGGAAATGAGGCATGATTTTTCAGGGCAGTTGGAACCTTTGGTAAGCCTGATTTTAGTGATGAGCCTCGTTCCATTTGCAGACACTGCAAGCAGCAGTTGAGTCCAAAGACCTCATCCCTGCGGCAACAAAGACCATCTTCGTCCCACACTTGAACGGTGAATCTTCTGTCTGTTGTCAAGTATTCTGACTCTCCTTATCTTGCCCTGGTGAGATGTGTAGTTGTCAAGAGAGCCTGCACCATTAAGGAACGGGCCTTGCTGTTTGCTGTTGCACTGTTACATTGTAAGCACAGCATTCAAACCTTCAGACCACTGACATAACTGCCTAAGGGCTTTGCTGTCTTGCTCTTGTTATTCCTGGAGCTAAATAGTCATACGTAGACTGACACCAAAACTGAGCCAAATTCTGTTCTTGTTCCCATAGTTATTCCCATAGGAATTGACTGTTGCCTTGGCAATACACATGCTGCACAGACTAAGATGCTTGCATCAGGGCTGCATTTTCTACTTTTGGGGCAGAGGTGGCACAAAAGGACCAAATTGTGTTCTTGGACTCAACTCTCCGTCCTGAAAATGCTCCTGGCACATAAGGAGGAGAAGAAGATGAGGGTAAGAGCATCCTGCTCTCCATATCAGTGTATGCAGACTCAAAGATCAGGAAAGAGATGACTGACAAACCCAGTGAACTTCCAAGCTGTAACAGTTTTCATTTTCTGGAAAATTAAATAGAGCTCTTTGATATTCCCCATCAAGTTTTAAATCTCTTTAGGTAATCACTAGGAAGAGGTTTCCTTTAGTGCTATTATCAGGGTAATAAATGCATTAATAGATGAACAGGTGAGATTCTTTTTGTGGTTGTTGCTTACCAAAAGAGACATAACTGCCCTGCAAAAATAGATTCAGGGCCCAACACTATCCACAGTGAGGGGAAGAAACTCCAGCTCCAAGCTTGAACCAAGATTTTCACAGAAGCAGATCAGCTCATCCACATCAGAACAGAGTGGAAAAAGTATCTGTTTATATTTTATCAAACAGACAAAATGTTCTGGCCAAGACTGCAGAGTGATTTTACATTTTGCTTAAAGGAAATTGTAACAACCAGTCTGAACCTACAAAGTATTTAAGATGAAATCACAGTCACATATTCTGTGCTGGTGCTTCTTCTCATAAGAGATAGCCTCTTGGCAGAGAAATACTCCCACTCAAGCGTGTTTTTCCATCGTGTAGTTTCTTCATGATGGACAAACCTGGTGCAGACACATGAACTCACAACTGCCAGAGTTCTCCATACAGCAGAAACATGTGAGTGTGGGACCATGCCAAAACTGGTATGGTTGCACTTCTGGATGGGGTTCCTTTGTACTGTGCTCCATTCATGGGCTAAAGGTCACCAGATTAGGCCTACCCTTGCCCTAATGGGTTAGAGCGAAACCACAAAAGAAAGTCGGCCCTGTAATCCTGCCACTTAGCAAGAAGTCTACTTCAGGGGTGGTGAATCTGTATGTTTGTTGTCAAACAGACTCTTTTAAAGATTGGAGTGATCACACTTCATGGCCACTTCCTTGTTTTTTTGGTTTTGGTTTTTTGTTTGTTTGTTTGTTTGGTTTTTTGGGGGGTTGTTTGTTTGTTTGTTTTGTCCAAAAACCTGATAATCCTTTAAACTCTTTGAAGTTCAGACCTCTCAGTCTTTCCAAATGGCAACACCTTCCACCCTTGTAAATAAAGCCTGTGGCATGAGCTAATAGAAATGTAGATAGGAAGGAGGCTGCTGAGAAATGACTCTCCTGTATCTTGTTCTTGTTGCCCCAAGGGCAGACAAGACACTGTACCTTTGCAGGGTGTTTGTGTGCTCATGCTGCCTTCCTCGGTCCTGTGTATTTACAAGCCCTCAGCTGCAGCTTCGCACCGGCCTCACCCTCCTTCTACTCAGACATGCACCAACAGTGGTTACCTGTTTAAAACCATGTGCCTAGCTGGGTAGAGATTGTCGTCTGGCCCAGGCTGAAATTATGTGTGTAACAGGTCACAGCTCCACATCTTGATGGCTTTGGCAGGTTTGGGATGAGGCTTTTGATTTATGCTGAGGGCATAAACTAAGGTTGGTATGTCGTGCAGAAAAGGCTCTGGCTTGCTTGTGAAGCCAGTCAGACATAACTTGGAGCACACAGGAATGCTTGGTCTCACCTGTGCAGCACTTACACCTGCCCAAAACAAGACAAAGGCATCACAAAACAGCTCTAGCCTGCGAAGCACAGGAGAGGTTCATCTGCACCTGGGCAATCAGGTGAAGCTGGTTATTCTCTGCCTTTGCTACTCGATGCCATAAGAATTGTATTTTATTTTTCTCACCCTTTGGCACAAGACAAGATAATTTATCATATGTGAGGCATGGCTTGTGCAGAAGGGAGTCTGATTTCTTTATGTGCTGGGTGTGACACCGTTGTGGGAACTATTATTACAGTCCTCTGTGAGCTCTGAAATCCCTTTTGTTAGTCAGCACAAACTAATGAAGTAAAATCTGTTTTGCTGATGCTGTGCGTTTCTCTTCAAAATCCTGGGTGGTGTTGTGCTGGAGACATTAGGTTACAGCTTTGCAGCCAGTTGCCTCAAGTCAGACTTAGACTCTTCCCTTCTTTAAAAGGATTTAATTTTATTTATTTATTTTAAAAAACAGATTTACTGTTGATTCGCCATCGCTGCTTGATCCTGACTGAGATTAATGTTGTTTAGTACTGAGTTAAATATTTAGCAGTTTGAGTTTTGGACTAAGGTTGGAAAGGCGATCTGCCGATCCATCTCCAGAGCACTAAAAGCTGTGGTTCTGGCTATCTCCAGATGGCAAAACACTCGGTTTCAGAGAAGTGGAAAGAATAACTCCCTTGTAGTCGCATCCTGCCTTCTTGCCTGAGACGATGAATTTGGAGAGACACTTGATTCTTAGTTTGGCTGATGCCAAAATTTTAGATGTTTGAAGTGAAGTTAGGTAACATGAATCATGGCCACAGAGCTCAAGATGTTGGCCACTCTGATTTCACCTTGTTACGAAGAAACTTCATACAACAATGGCAGTGGAAGAATCTAATCTAGAGCATGTAAACTGGTTGTACTGATGTTTGAAGCTCACTCTTACTATAGCTCTGCAGAATTCCATGAGAAGGTCTATTTCAAGAGTGATGAAGGATGGATTCTAGCTGTGAGAATTTAAAAAAAAAAATGGCCTGCACCATTGCTAGTTAGAGGCACAAAAAAAAAAAAAAACCAAACCCAACTTTAGCAGAATTCAAAACAGAAGCAGGAAAATCTTCTAGTGTTGTCAGCCAGCCACTGCAGCAAAATGCAAAACTTTTATCTGAAGGCTTTTTAAATCTTGAGTGGGAAGAGTGTCATCTGAAAACATTACCTGCAAACTCAACTCATTTTGTTGAGATGGAATGGATCCCTAGCATATGTTGTGAAACTGTGGTGGGAGTTTTCCTAGAACACATTTTGCTCAGCTTTCACACGAAAGAGCGGCATACCTTTTCGTCATAGTCTTCCCCTAACACATGCAGAGTGACACTTGTTCAGATTCATTTAGTTGGTGCTTGTTTTCCTGAGTTTTGTTTAGAGGATTTTCAGTTCTGAGTGGGCAGCCCTTCTGAGACATAATGGTGTATGTGACTGGTAATACAACTAACTAAGCATTGTGTGGTAGGCAAAATCCAAATTACTTCTAGCTGGTCTTCTAGCTGTGCAGTTGAAATTGAAGAGGACACTGCTGACACTACAAACTTCTGGAGCTCTTTGGAAGCAGACACACATAATCCAGGCACAACCTGGTACTGTTGTTTGAGGTTGGGAGTGCAGAAGCCACTTGCTGCAGGGATAGATGGGGTTGAAAGCAGTAAGAGGCTGTGTTTTCCTGAAAGCAGAGAGAAAAGGAAGAACAACATTGTGTTTTTCGTGCAGGTAGCAATTCAGAGAATGAAGGCTGTAATTCTGCTCCTTTGTAACTTGAGAACCTTTTCCTTGTCACTTAGTACCTTTTAGTACCTTCAGTCCCACATTTTCTTTGGCAGGGTTTATGCGCGAACATAGATGAACTATCAGAGAAAATCTGAAGATTAACTGTGTTTTCATTTCTGTTTTAAAAAAAAAAAACATCTCCAAGGCTGAGCTGCAACAAATCCTGGGATCTTGTCCCAGAGGCAGTGGCCAAATACTCAGCAGTGTGCAGATTTAAAAACGGTACCTGAGTGATCTAGACCTAGACACAGGTTTCCTGCTTTGGGTAGAAAGCAATTAAGTGACTTCATAACATGTTGGAGAGGTCATAAGTTGGAAATGATGTGCTGAAGTGAACATGCCTGAGGGCTGTGCTGTGGATATGTGTTCTCTGTCACTAGGGGGCTAGGAGACTGTGCTGCTCAGTGTTCTCTGCTGTACTGTGAGTGAGACTCATTACAATTTCATTGAATGATAGTACAAGGTGAGACCTCAGGGATTTTATAGGGGCACAGTTTAGATTTACACCAGTGGTATGTTTTTTGAGCTTCTATTCTAAAAGGAAGATGTGAGTTCTTGGATCATAGAATCATAGAATCATAAAATGGTAAGGTTGGAAGGGACCTCAAGGATCATCTAGTTCCAACCCCCCACCAGTCATTCTGACTGTTTTCAGCAGCCTCACACACTGGAGAAAGAAATTCAGGCCTAGCTGATGTGGTTTATCTGCTATGCCTGTATGTCAACTTGCTTGCTTTTTAGCCGAGAAAGAAGCGCTTCTGCCAAATGCATACATTTGCTTGCAGCTCCCACTAGTACAGGTCTCTCAAGGCCTCATCCAACCTGGCCTTGAACACCTGGAGGGAGGGAGCAGCCACAACCTCCTTGGGCAACCTGTTCCAGTGTCTCATCACCCTCACTGGAAAGAACTTCCTCCTAACATCCAGTCTAAATCTCCCCTCTGCCATTTTAAACCCATTGTCCTTCGTCTTGTAATCAAGACCTTGTAAATAGTCTCATCCCAGCCTTCCTATAGCCCTCTTCAGGTACTGGAAGGCTACTGTAAGGTCTCCTTGAAGCCTTCTCTTGTGCAGGCTGAAGCACCCGCCCCAACTCTTGTAGTCTGTCCTCATAGGAAAGCTATAGGATGGCCTTTGACAAGACTGCCAGGAAACAGGGCTATTTGCAGTCTGATTACCATATTTCCTTCTCCAGCAGGACTGTGAAAAACTGTAGTGGGCTCCATTTAAAGGCTGTCATTCACTGATCAACTGTGTGAAGAAAATGCCTGTAACTCAGAAGCTGAAATTCAGATGAAAAGTGTCTTTGGGTTTTTACAGGAATATAATTAAAAGCTGCTGTAATGGTACACAGGAGTAGAATTTCAATTGAACTTAGAAAGGAGAACTTGAGTCTAAAAACAATAAGGAGTTCAAAATGGTTTGTGTTGGATTTTTTTTTTTTTTTAGTGCTGTTTATGAGGAAAAGGCATTTTTGAGGCAATGGGCTTTGAAAACGCCTGCTTTCACGTTTCAGATCATGTAGGTGCTGCAGATGTGTGATAACCTTGCATTACGTTGCCCAGCAGACAGAAGAACCACACAGAGGCTTTTTTGCTCTGGGATGTAATTTGGTATTGTTNGAGATCACTTGTAATTCAGGATTAGAAGTGGGTTCTGATGTCCCTTCCACGTAAGCCCAAGTGAACCAACTTGGTAAGTAGCTGTTAGTAACAATTATTGTTATTAATTGTAATTGTAAAACTGATAAATAATTACTCATGATTATAATAAAATAATACTAGTTGGTTAATATAAANCCGACGAGGAGCACACCCTTCTAAGCCTATAAACACCAGCTCAGTTTCTCAGCTGCCAGCCAGGAAGTTTCTGCCTTGCAAATGGTGGCTTATTGAGCTAAGCTGTAGAGAGATCACTTGTAATTCAGGATTAGAAGTGGGTTCTGATGTCCCTTCCACGTAAGCCCAAGTGAACCGACTTGGTAAGTAGCTGTTAGTAACAATTATTGTTATTAATTGTAATTGTAAAACTGATAAATAATTACTCATGATTATAATAAAATAATACTAGTTGGTTAATATAAATTAGTTTCCCAAAGGCAGGTACTGTGACACCATCTGAATGTCATCTCCAGAAAAGATAACTGCTTCATCTCTGTGAACATCAAAAGGAGAACATAGCTTCTGACCTGAACATCTGTATAGGTCAAGGTATGAGAAGTCTTTTGCTAATCCCACTTTACAGTAAAAACAGAGTAAGCCTGATAGGGAATAAAAATCTGTAATTCAAAACCAGAAATCAAAGTATTCCAGATGTTTCTTCTTATATTTTTATTTTCTATTTTGCTTTCAAAAGAAGAAAAAAAAAAAGAAGTCTCTGACTGAAATTTCCTTAAGGAACTTCCTCCCCCTCCACCCTCTGATGACTACTGAAATTTACCAGACTAGCTCAAATGGCTTGGAAGTAAGATAAAGCTGTATTTACAGCAAAGCTAGATTTACAAGCATATATATATATATATATGCAATATATGTACAAGTGTATACAATTATATACAATTTAAAAATAATACAGAAATCCAGACTCCCTTCCAGATGAAGAAAGTGCCCAGAAGGGCATCAAAGCCACCGTCACTCTCTCTCCCAGACATACAAACCATCACTAAAGCTTACTTGTTACCTGTTAGGGGAAGGTATTAGAGCAAAGCAAAGAAGAAGTGAAAGGAGCAAGGGCTTTGAGGCAGAAGAAAGCAAATCATTTACATTTTTACTTTTTATCCCTTTTAGCAAACCAATGAATCATAGAATCATAGAGTCATAGAATGGTAAGGTTGGAAGGGACCTCAAGGATCATCTAGTTCCAACCCCCTGCCATAGGCAGGGACACCTCCCACTAGTACAGCTCACTCAAGGCCTCATCCAACCTGGCCTTGAACACCTCCAGGGAGGGAGCAGCCACAACCTTCCTGGGCAACCTGTTCCAGTGCCTCACCACACTCACTGCAAAGAACTTGCTCCTAACATCCAGTCTAAATCTCCTCTCTGCCAGTTTAAACCCATTGCCCCTTGTCCTGTCATTACAAGACCTTGTCAATAGTCCCTCCCCAGCCTTCCTGTAGGCCCTCTTCAGATACTGGAAGGCTACTATAAGGTGTCCTCAAATGATGATATAGATATATGAATGAATGTTATAGACTTCATAGTTATTTTCTTTTTTCAACAAATCATCTAATTTCTCTCATTAAAATATTCCAATTAGCCTCAAACCAGCACTGCTGGGCCAAAACTACATTTGTTCACATGGACTGGGGGAAAATGAACAGGGTGGACAGAAAGAAAATTCATGAATTTAAGGAAAAACTGGTCAAATCTAAAGCTGAAGACTAGAAAGATTCTCTGATGCAATCAGAAACCACACATGAAGTCCACATAAGAGCTGAGATTATCCATTTAGTTCCTTCAGGTCTCAGTTCCTTTTCCCAAGTCAAATAACTGAATTGTGTAGGTTCATATTATCGATGACTTTAAACCAGTGGAAGGCCTCTTTGTTTCTATGTTCATTTATTACAAGATAGCAGAGCACAGATGCTGTCAAACGTATTTTAGCAGGAAAGAATCCAACTTAACAATCAATAGCCCTCAGTTCCTCCCCCCATAATTATGGAAAATAATGAACAAATATGAAGCATAATTTCTTTCATCGGTGGAAGGTTTTCATTGTTGCCATAGCAGCAGGTGAGCTATGTGTAATGGTTTAGCACAAGGGCTAAGCTGCCTGCTCCCCCAACACACAAGTGAGGGAAAAGTAACACACAAAAACTCGGGATTGAGACACAAAAACAGTGAGATAGGAATAGAGTTCAGTGATTGAAATCAGAAAATACAGAATGCATGATTACCATAGCCTTATTTGCAGAAAAAACATTGTATAAAATAACAGCAAGCAGAAGCAAGTGAGCCGAAAGACCAAGCCAGAAATCTACTCGTCTATCCAGAACCAGAAATAGTGTGGCCAGCAGGACAAGGGAAGTCATTCTGCCTCCTATACTCACCACTGGCCAGGCCACACCTTGAGTACTGTGTCCAGTTCTGGGGCCCTCAATTTAAGAAAGATGTTGAGGTGCTTGAATGTGTCCAGAGAAGGGTACCAAGGCTGGTGGGTGGGCTGGAGTATGGCCCTGTGAGGAGCAGCTGCGGGAGCTGGGTTTGTTCAGCCTGGAGAAGGGGAGGCTCAGTGGAGACCTCATTGCTCTCTGTAACTCCCTAAAAGGAGGCTGTAGACCGGTGGGGGTTGTTCTTTTCTCTCAGGCACCCAGTGACAGAACGAGAGGACACAGTCTCAAGTGGCACCAGAGCAGGTTTAGGCTGGATGTTAGGAAGTTGTTCTTTGCAGAGTGATTGGTATTGGAATGGCTCCCTGGGGAGGTGGTGAAGTAGCTGTCCTTGGAGGTGTTTAAAAGGAGACTGGATGAGACAGTCCTATGGGTTAGTTAATTATAAGGTGTTAGGTGATAGATTGGATTCAATGATCTCAAAAGTCTTTTCCAATGTAGTTAATTCTGTGATCACTCGTTGTCCTGCTGCCATCCCAGCAGGAAAGACCAACACCCAAAAAACCTGTAACCCAGAGGCAGCAACTGAAAGAGGAAGCCACCCCGTGTTACAATCTGAACCTCAAGTCCCATAATACTTTTCTCCAGTCAGTACTTTCATTTTGAAGCTGGCATGACTGCAGCATGATATAAGTAATGGCAGCAGGCTCAACTCAATCCACAACGTACCTTGCCCCTGCCTGGCTGCTTCCAGACTAGAAATTGCTGCTGCAGCAGCAACCCCAGCAGGTTCATCAGGT
>VWZE01000360.1:8917-24587 GCA_013396675.1 Eubucco bourcierii | reverse complement strand
AGTACAAGCTGTGCTTCCAGACATAAAGCTCTTGATGCTCCAACGAAATTATATTAACTTATCCATTGTTGCCATTATATGGTCTCTCCCCAGAATATTTGTCTCACAGCTTCCACCTCCAAGTTTCTCTGTTTTTTTGTATTTTTTTGTCTGAGGTAAGAATCTAACTCAAATGGCCACAACTGGTTAATCAGTACTGTAGCCACTGGAATGCTGAACTGGCCACATTACTAAACTCTCAAGATCCATGCAGTAGCCTTCATTCACTTGAAGCTTTATATTGTAAATCATTCTGGAAGGAGTTTGCCCAAACCAGTACCTAACCTGTTTGACAGACCCATCCATTCCAAGCAGGATGTTACCACTTTTGATGTCTCTGTGAATGATTCCATTGGAATGAAGGAAATCCAAGCCTTGCAGAGACTGAAGGATAACAAATAAGCACGGAGGTAAAAATTAACAACCTGATTTCATAACAGAAGAACTTAAAGAGCTCTAAAAGATTTAATTTCTAGATGAATTGTGAGCAATGCCAGAATATTGTGCTGTCAAGAGGCATACCTTGCTGCTCCAATGCCAGAACAGTAACAACATTCTGAAGGAAGGCCTACAAGCTTTTTTAAGAGAAATGTCCTTTGTTACAGACTGTCTTGTGAAAACACAGGCAGAATGGGTGTTGCTGCACTGAATGTGCTACCTTCATCTGCATGAAAACTGGTATGCCAAATGAGAAAAGTCCTTTCCTTCAGTATGAAGTGTCTCACTTTCAGGTGTGGGGGGATTGCATGACAGAGATTTTGTGGTTAGGCACCCACTACAGCAGGTTTCAAAGAGCATGTTAGTCATTTGTCTGAAACCAACACTCCATTTTGGGTGGAAGCCTGTCCATGTTCTTCCACACGGAAAACTCTTTCTCTTTGCAGTTCTGTTAAATTCTGTCACCAGCACATTTGCTTTTACAGGCAAGGAATGCAGTTTAGGCACACTCCAGGAAAAGACTGAGAGTGGCAAAGTTGCTAAGAACAAAACTAGGATAACAAAGAGACGGTACAATACGAATCTAAAAGAAGTGCAGTGTTACTGGCAGTTAGTTCACAGAAGATGTCCTTTCCTCTCTGTATTGTAAAAGCAGCAGAGAAACAAAGGCCTCTGAAGATGACATCACTCAGATTCTCATCACCAGTGGAGAAGGACCACCCTGTCCAAACAATGGGAAGCAAATGCAGCATCCCTTACCTCCCTACAGACAGCCACTATCTGTCCTTCCTCTGTATACATCGCCGTAAGAACATCATCCAGAGAGCCTCCATCCAGGCATTCCAGAACCAGCCACAGTTCATTACCCACCACATAGCTGAAAAGAAAACAGTGGCAGAGCAGATCAGTAATAAAAGGGTTGGTTTTTTGCCAGTGTGTATCTTTGGCTTGCAATGTGAGGAAAACCTTCACCTGATAAGAACAGACCACTCACCTGTCTAGATAGTTGACAATGTTCAGGTTCTTGTGTTCCTTTACAATCAGGATTTCATTCATTAGAACCCTTTTAGACTCTTTCCTGATGTTCATGTGCTTAATAGCCACTTGAAATGATATTGAAAGCCATTTACTTCAGTGGTCTGTTGCACCAGATCAGAATGAACACACTGTGTTGCTGACGTGCCAGAACCAAGCTGTGCCAAACTACCTTCTCCTTAGACTCGGGAGCTCAGTCTCTTACATGACAACACCCCTATTTCTCTGCTACTTTGGTAACAGGACACAGAGCCATGGACATTTGGCCTTGTAAAATCTAAACAAATACTCTTGACATGTTACAGCACAAATCTCTACCAACACACTCTGAATCTAGGTTCTTCTCAAATGCACTTTGTTTCTCATCTCCCTCTCAGAGCAGTTACAAAGGGCAGCACTACAAGTGGATGAGAAACTCCCCATAAGATTCAGGTGCCTTTGCAGACAACCAGAAATGATAAATCAGAGATTTGAAGTTGTAGTTCCAGTGAGCAACTCTCAGAAGACCTTGCCTACCCTACTTGCACCTTCTGGAGGGGAGATGTGGCCTGTGGCTGAAGTCTGCCTCCTGTCTCTCCCTATGCAATATAGCCAATCATTTCCTCTGCCTGCTCCTGGTCTCAAGATGACAGAAGGAACCACGCACCTGCTCTCACTCCTGCTTCTCTAGGCAGATTTTTAGGCTGGCTTTGTATATTGTCAAAAATTCTGGCTCGGAAAATGACACAAATAAGATGCCATGATCAGCTTAAGCATCAAAAGCACCGAGGCTCTTGCTGATCCCAGGGAGGCCAGGACCTCTCCTCTGGAACTTGCAGGAACCTTTTAAGGGATAACTCAAGACCTGCAGGCAATGGCTCAGTGTTAAGAGTTTTGTTACTCCAGCAAAGAGCCATGTTGCTCTAAAATGGTTCACTGAGAAGCTGAAGAAAGCAGATAACAGATTTTGTCAGCTGACACTAGGTACAGTGTCAGGTACAGCCTGGAGGTACAGCCTTTGCATAAAGATCAAGTGGTGACCTGAAAGCCCCCTCCCCAAGTTTACATCCCAGGTGAAAGCACTGAAGACCTGCAGAATCTACCGGGTCTCTCGATACTCACCTCTCGTTGAGTGGCGATTTCGACAGATCAATAAACAGCTCCATATCCCCTAGAAACTGAACAGCAGCAAGAAATGAGAAGTGGTATAGTCCCTACAAGTGAAAGCAAGCCAGATGGGAGATCTCTGTTGCCTGCAATGGTTTTAAACCACGTGTTCATCTACTCCTACAGCCAGCGGCACACAGCGCAGTAGCTCACCAGCCCTCTGCTAGGTAAAATCTATTCCAACAGGAAGGAAGAGGGTTGACGTAGCATTCTGGTTCCTCCAGATGATACTCTTTGCCTTGGTGATTATTTTTCTAGAAGATCCTTCCCCTTAACTCTAAACTGACCTGAGGCAAGAGCCATCAGCTGGTTATGGCAGCACACTCTTTGAGGCCACCTCTCTTTGTGCTAGTTGTCAAGAGGCATCTTTGCTTAAGTTCCAAGGACCGCTAAGAATTATGAGGGCAATGGCCATATTCTCACAGTAACAGCAATCACCTGCTTCACGTGCCTGTTTACTCTGACTTTCCTGCCTTCATCTGACACCCACCTTTTGAGATACTGACACAGCTCTGAGTGCCCACTCACATTTTACAAATGACAATAAAGACCGAAGACTTGGGCAGAGAGCAAGTTGGAATCTGAAAAGGGCTTTTGATATGCTGAATGGAGCAGAAACACCTTCCCACAAGTGTTGTACCAAACAGGATATATCAACAATAAAGCCTGCCACTTGCATAAGTATTTGTATAAGTAACTGTGATTGGACTTACCCTTGACTGAGTTTTTCAGTGTCTACATATTTATTTTGGGGATGTCCCAAGCTCACAATGCTCACTGAAAGAAACAACATTAATGATGCTTACTGAAAGATGCAGCAGATCAGGCCACATCCTTCTGATCAGCTAGAATCTCTGCTTTTGTCTTTGACATAGAGGGAAGCTCAGGCAAACTCAGCCCTGTCACAGCTGCTCTGAGAGGCAGAAGCAACACCCAGAGCGCCCTCTGGCTTCCTCCAGGCCCAGTCTCAGTTTGTGTAGGGAGTTGTGAGTGACTCTTGACACTCCACTGAGAATGAACATTTGGTGCATGTAATCCTGAGACATGTACACAATGCCCTGCTTCCTCAGACCAGAAATATAGAATATGTACTCAGTTTGTCCAGGATGTTCTCGTTTGTCAGCTTGATTTTTTTCTGCTGCCCATATGTCTCAGTGTATAAGGCACATAAGGAGACCTGTCACGAGAAATTGTTTTAAGTTCAGAAAGCTGGCTTACAGTGATGCCCCAGAGGTAGTATTTTGAGTGCAGACCCTCAGAGAATCCAATCTGCCACATGCAGGACTCTTAAAAATGTTTGGGTCTGCTGTCTATGCCCTGAACTGAAGAAGCACAAACAAAAGGCTGGTTTTACAGATGTTTGTAGCTGGAAGCATTTTCAGTTTTCACTGATTTTCTGAAAGATGAATGACATAAGGAGTTTGCCTTGTTGCAAGTTAAGGGTGTAGTCTAAACTGTTCATTCAGCTTATTCGAGATTCAGTGCGGAGGGACAGGTACCTTCAGGGGACAGCATCTCCCATGTACCCTGCAAGGCTGTCACCTGGCTCTGACCACCACTCTCTCCACAGATGACAAAGAGTGTATACCTTTGGGCAAGTTTGCTCCCTTTTACACCAGCAACATTCAAAGACACAGTGCCACCTTTTATGCTGTGCCTAGTTCACAGTCCCTGTCAGAATCACAGGAAACTCAGGACTGATATGAGACACCAAAACAGATCTTCCTGGTGTTAATGGGTTTGATGAGGCACTAGCTTATGGCAGGAATCCAGCCCTCAGAATCTTCACCCAAGTGCTTTATGATCAGAAAATGTCACTCCGAATTACACTATATACAATGCTGACCAAAGCTGGACTTACTGATTTCATCTGTTCAAACTGCGACACCATCTCACAGTCATCGTCCCAGTTTTCACCACCTTCAGCCTCATCTTCACATTTATCCTCATGTTTTCCATCTCCTTCATTTTTGACCTCTTCATCAGAAAATGATGGAGGTAGCAGGCATTCTGCACTCTTGTGGATATATAGGAGCAGAAGGGATGGTCACCATTTTGGCACTTGGAGGGCTGCTAATACACACAACTTCAGTCTGCTGTGACATCAGAAACCAAGCCAGACATGCCTATAGTCCCATAGGCCTCAGTTCTAAGTTACGTTTGATCCATATGTCATGGCAGGACTTCAGGGCTTAAAGTCCTCATCCAAGTTCTATCTGATGAGAGATGTGCCTTTCTGAATTACACCAACTACAGTGCTGGCCAAAGCTGAAACTTACCAGTTTCCTGTGTTCAGATTCTAGGACCACAACAGGGAGAGGCTTATACTCATCTTCACAGTTTTCACCACCTTCAGCCTCATCTTCTTCAAATTTTTCCTCATATTTTCCATCTTCACAGCTTTGTTTTTTCATCTCCTTCATCTTTGAACTCTTTATCAGAAACTGATTGAGCTAGCAGGCATCCTAATCCCAGGCGTGAGCACTGTGGACAGACAGGAGCAGAAGGGACAGTCACCATTTTGGCACTTGGAAGGTCTGTTAACATACACAACTTCAGTCTGATAAGGACATCAGAAACCAATCCAGGCATGCCTGTAGTCCTACAGGCCTCATTTCAAAGTTACACTTGACACATATATCATGGTAGGGCTCTAGCCCCAGGAAACATCCAAGGGCTGTCGGATCAGAAACATGCTGGTTTGACTTACATCAAATACAGTGCTGACCAAAGCTGGGACTTACTGATTTTGTACATTTGGGTTGGTGTACCATCTCAGGTTGAGGTTCAAAGTCATATACCTTATCATCAATGTATTTATCCTTTTTATCAGAAACAGTCAGAGCTAGTGGGTGTTCTGATGTTGTTTCTGTTGTTCGTGGAGAGACAGGAGCATGAGTAACATTCACTGTGCTGTTTAATTAATTCGTTTTTGGTGTTTGCCTTTCTGGCTGAAATCAACTAAATCACTCCCACCCTTAGTCACTATCATTTCACAAAATGCAGTGCTTGAATAGAACACTGGAAGTCAGGTCTAGTAGCTGGGTAACCACTTGGCATTGTGACTACAGAAACAACAAAAATTCAAAGCCTCCTCCTTTGCCTGGCTGGGAATTTGGTTGTGGAGGCAAAGGCTTTTTGTTCCTTTACGCTTTACTTACATTGCCTTGTTTCCCTGATTTTCCCTGTATAGCGGCTCTTTTTTCAGCACCAACTTCCTCTGTGCCAAACCACGACTTAACACAGGTTAACTGCAGCTAATTCACAAACATCCTTGAATATTCTCCTCAAATCTTCACACTCCATAACCTCTTGCTCAAAGGATCCAGGAGTAACTCAGATGATGCAGGAAACAGCAGTGCCCATACCCCCATCAGAACACTGTGAGGGAAAAAAGACACAGAAACAACAGCCAACGTGACCTTTAGCCACTAATGCTTCTGAACTGAAAATGGCAACGATTGACTGGTGTGTGGTTGGGTTTTGGTAGCATGAGCAGGGTGACATTGGTGGCCCCTCTAAGAAGCTTCTAGAAGCTCCCCTAGCAGCAAGTGGAATTAGGATATGGGCAAGGCTGAGCCAGTGAGCACTGCTGGAAGTGTCTCTGAGATATTTCAGGGGAGGTAAGTCCTGCTGGGTGTTGGGCAAGCTCTTAGAGGAGAAACATGTGAAAGGAACAACTAGGGGGACGCCAAAGCCCATGGTGAGACAGCAGGCTGACCCCTGCAGCCCATGAAGATTAAAAAGAGGAGCAGAATTTCACCTGCAGCCCATGCTGAGGACCATGGTGTGGTAGACTATGCCCCTGCAACCCATGGAGGTCTGTGGTGGAGCAGGTATCCACCTGCAGCCCATGGAGTATACAATGCCAGAAGAAACGGCAGCGACTGGGGAAGGCCATGACTCCAAGCGACACCCATGCTCAAACAGTCTGTGAGTACACCTCACAAAAGGGATCCACACTGGAAAAGGCTTGCATTGAAAACTTGCACTCCATGGAAGGGAGATGGTCTGCAGGATTTGTGAAGAACTGCAGCCCCATGAGATGGAAACCTTTGGAGAAGTTCATGGAGGGTTCTTTCCGATGGGACAGAGCCCATGCTGGAACAGGGAAGAGTGTGAGAAGGTAGACTTCTGAGAAGAAAGGTGAAGGCAGAGACATGTGATGAACTGAGCACAATCCCCATTCCCCATCCTCCTGCATAACTCAATGAAAAGCAGAAGCAGAGCTGACCCTGGGGAAGAAGGGACAGGTGAGAGGAAGGTGCTTTTAAGCTCTAGTTATCCGGTATTTATTTTAAAAAGAAGCCACAAAAAAAAAAAAAGTCATATTTTCACTGACATTGAGGGGACAAAAGGAGAAATTCCATTCATTTAATGAATATTCTGCAAAGTGGAATTCTGAGAAGTGGCTTCCTGGCAAATGGAATGCGGAACACTGCTCTGAGTGCTTCTGAGGGCTGGCACTCTCTTTTTCACAGTGAGATGTTGACTTACCTCCCCACACAAAGCTCTCCTCTTTCCGGTTGTTAGCTGTTTCTTTGGAATCATGACACTGCAGAACATCTAGAACAGCTTGTGGGCTCTTCTGCAGTCAGGTTGAGTTGGAGGTGTGTGGTAGCCAGGCCCATTGCTCTGCAATGCCCTGTAGATGCCAGCTGGAAGTCTGACACTGTTTAATGCTTCGTGGCGCAAGGACATTTTGCTGGCAGGGTTGGGCCTGCAGCTTTCCTCCTCTCTCACGACTGCCCTGAGAGTATTGCAGCGCAGTGCTGGTGACCATGGGAGGCTCAGGCTAAGGCCGAGTAGAATGTCTCTACCTCTGCACCGAGTAGCTTTTGGAATTATTTGGAGCAAGCAGGAATTACCCATCAGTAGGAGCTGGTCCAGCCTGGGAACATGACTGGCTGTGCTCAGTTACTGAGGTTTCTGACTTTTTCTTCCATTCTGGCACACAAGAAATGGGAGCAATCCCAGGTGAGGAGGAGGCAAGAGCAGGTTGAAAGGGGCTTGCAGTCCTGCCTCCTTTGTGTAAAGAGCACAGACAGGCCAGGAGATCATGTTCACAGCTCTGCAGGCTCCTTCTCCTGTTGTCCAGCTTGTCATGCCCTGAAATCAAAGCCAGGGGAGATTAATGTGCTGTGCTATGCTTGAGGTAAGAGGATTTGCATTTCAAACAGAGACAGGAATGTAAAATCCAGTGTTGACAGAGCTGGGCAGTATTTTAAAGTAAATAAATAAGTAAATAGATAGATAGGTAGGTAGACAGGTATGTAGACAGATAGGTATGTAGATAGATAGATAGATAGATAGATAGATAGATAGATAGATAGATAGATAGATAGATAGATAGATAGATAGATAGATAGATAGATAAATGCTGTTGAGGGAAAACCAATGGGGGTTTGTTGTGGACCACATTTGTGTAGGCACTTGGGCCACCTTCAGGAGGTGCCCAAATATTAAAAGAGAGGGAAATAGTTGGAAACTGCTTCATTTCACCCTTTAAAAACTTTTAAATGTGAAATTACTTTAATAAAAGTTTAATAAATAGTAAACATGTCCAGTAATTTCTGAAGCAAAATAGGTGGTTTCACATGAAAGGAATTATTCTGGGTTGACTCCAAATGATATTTTCAAGCTTGCTTAAGAAGAAAAATGTATCTAGACTGTTCACTGAACAGTCTTTCTGTCTACTTACCTTTTACTCCAGGAGGCACTGGCTGCAGAGCTGGGTGTCAGGGTAAGTATCAATCCCTGCAAGGCCACATAGGGATCACTTCAAGCCATGGCCTCAGGCTGAGGATGGGCAGCTGCAGAGCTAATTCTGCATCACACAGCCAGGCCTTTTGGCAGTATATAATATAGGTGGCTGGGAATATTATTTCATGGTCTGCATGTGTGTGTGCTCTACAGGACAGAGAATCATAGAATCCTGGATTGAGAGGGATCTCAAGGATCATCTGGGACAACATTTCTAGACAAGATGACCCAGTATGCTGTTCAGTCAAGTCATAGATACGTCACGTGCTGGACACACCATCACTTCCCTGGTGGGATTATTCTATTGGCTGATTAACCTCATTGTGAAAAATTGTCCTCCTGTGTCTGTTGGAAACTTCTCAGGACTAACCTGTCCATTAGCCCTCACTTTTCCATGGACTGCTTATAAAGTGGAGTGTCTATTTTGTAGCTACCCTTTAACTGCTGGAGCATGGTGATGAGCTCTCCTCTAAGACACCTTTTCTCAATGCTACACAAGCCCACTTTTCACAGCTGTTCCTCATATGGTAGCTTCCAAATGCTGCATTATCTTAGCGACCAGTCTGTGGAGGATGCTGTGATATGACTGACTAATATTTAAAAAAAAGAGAAGTATTTGGTGACATAGAAAATATTTTACTGTTTATTCTTAATGATAATATTACTTGCAAAAGGAAGGAGATGGAGCTGTGGCTTCCTCACACATCTTAAAGACCGCTCATTAATTTGCATTAAATATCTAAAAAGCTAACATATCGTAAGTGTGTGACATGGCTTTGGAACATTGAGTATTTCTTAAATTGCTATCAAGATTTACATTCCTTTATGCCTTTAAAGTGATCTTTTACTTCACCCAGCTTATACAACAGAGATAATAACAACTTCTTATATCCTTCTTCTTGTGAAGGTTTAGTTATTACGCGCTTAATGTTTGTAACATGATACTGTACATGGGATTAGGAGTAAGTTCTTAGCTAACAGAGAGGGGAGTCTCCAAAATTTCCAGGTTCTGCAGATTAATTAGCTATGCTGGACAATTTCTGGAGGATCTGGATTTGGAAGAAAGTCAAGATGAAGGCATGACAGCTGGGCAACATGTGATTCCTGTAGCTGGTTTTTCTCCAGAACCCTCTCCAAGACCCAGAGAAAGGCAGTCTTGCTTTCTTTGTCAAGTGCTGCATTCTCCTGACATTTTCTGAATGCAGAATAAACTGCTTCCCTCCTTGACAGGCAACACCCCCAGAATTCAAGCTTTCCACTCTGCCTCTTTGTCTCCTTGTTATTTATGCTCTTCAAGACATGGGCACAGCCACACATCAAAGACGACTAGTACATCAGTACATTAAATACTGTTGAGCAGCAGTCACCAGCAGCACTCAGTCCAGCATCTCTGTTGCCTTTATGCATCTTCAGGCAGGGCAGAACACAGTGAACTGCTTACTGCCTGAATGGCAAGGGCCTTCGCAAAGGAGCAAAGGAATGAAAATGCAAATGTCAGCGTTGGCTTTGTTCCAGAGGAGTTCAAATTCCTTCCCTTCTCCCCTCCCCTGTGCGTTTGAATGGGGAGAAGAAGGCCTGAAAACTGTTTTCCCCGCAATGCCCTGCAGGTTCAGATGGGGACCAGCAGCAGGCACATTCTCACAGGTGTGCTGAGCTATGTGGCAGCCCACGCTGGGAATTGGGTTGGTGGTTGGCTGGGTTTTCACGCCCAGTATAAAATGGCAAATAGACACTTTGTCTAGAAAAGCATCAATAGAGCAAGGGAGAAGGCACCAAGTGTCTGCCTTAGAAGGGTTCTTGCCTTAAGGGTCCCCTGCATTGACAGAGCTCCTGTTTTGGACCATCCTCACTTTTGGACAGCTTCTACCTTTTGACACAGCTCTCGGTTGTGCATTGTCCCTGCTATTAAAGTGAAATCATAACATCCCATGAGAGCTTCATACGGTACCTACTTGCTAACATCTGTCAGAAACACTGTAGTTTGCCTTACTACTTGCATACACAACCAGACATCTTTTGTACTGTAATGATGACAAAAGGAACACATTGCTCTTATTTACAAGTGACTCTGTAAGGTATTAGTGGTCGCTACCTACCGGCTAGTCATTCAGAAGCTGTCATACAGACATAACTTGCTCTTTTTTATTACTCAGGTACAGATTCCTGTGCAAGAATGATAATTTACACTGGAACCCACCACCCATTTTTAACTCTTTACTTTCTGGTCTCTGGTACTAGAGACAGAAGATGAAAGAAAACTTTAGTCTTCTAACTGTGCAATTTTAAACCAGGTCCTTGGCAAGTTTTGGACAACTTCGTGCCAATGGGTTCTTGCTAGGGACTTAAAAAAAAAAAAAAAGTGGTGGATAAAAATACAGACATGAGCCCAAACATGCACCGATGGACCAGAAAACCAACTGTGTTACGGGCTGCATCAAAAGAGGAGTGTTCAGCTGGTCAATGGAGGTGATTTGGCTCTATTATTGCACTCTGGTGAGACCTTACCAGGGTCATGCATCTACCTCTGGAGCACAAGAATGATATGAACCTGCTGAAGTGTATTCAGAAGAGGGCCATAAAAATGATCAGGGGGATGAAATACCTCTCCCATGAAGAATGACTTACAGGGTTGGTGTTTTTCAGCCTGGAAATGAGGTGGCTACAAGGAGACCTTCTTGTAGCCTCTCACTACTTAAAGGGATTCAATAAGAAAGGTGGGGACAGATGTTTTAATAGGGTCTGTTGCAACAGAGCAGGAGCTAATGGTTTTAAAATAAAAAAGGGATGGATTCAAACAAAAATAAGATAGAAGGAAGAGCAGCAAAACACTGCAATGTGTTGCCTGGAGAGGTGGTAGAAGCCACATCCCTGAAAACATTCAATGTCAGCTTGGAGTGGGCTCTGAGCAACCTGACCTAAGGATGCCCCTGTTCACTGCAGTGGGGCTTGAAGTAGATGACCTTTAATGGTGCTTCCAACCCAAACCATTCTGTTGATCCTGACCAGGGAGCTGATGCTGTGGGGTTACATGGTGGCCAGCAACCTGCAGGCATGAGGGAGAGGAAGAGGAAGGGGAAGGGGAAGAGGAAGGGGAAGGGGGAAGGGAAGAGGGAGAAACTTCCATCTTCAGCAAACCTGCTCTTTACACTAAGTGTAATATTTGTGATCTGGGATAGACCTAAGAGCCAAATTGTGTCAGCTACCCTGACTGACTCCGAACTGGCCTGTAGACCAAGGCTGGCCTAGGATTCTGTTCCAGCAAAACCATTACAAAACTCAAAAGCTTTTGCAGTCTTGTACCCATCTGTGCCAGCTTTTGCTCCACTAGATGTCACCAGCTGTATGAACTGACACAAGAAAAAACAAAACCGTGGGCGAAATGCAGAGTAGTTTTCTTCTCTTTACATCACAGATTGTGGGAGCTCAGCAGCAGCTGCAAGGTGGAGACACACAAATGGAGATGCTGGAACTGTGGGGCTTAGTACTTGCTGGAGAGCAAAAACGTTTCAAATGTGTCGCTTTTACTTGTAAAAGGGATTGCTGCATCCGTAGTTTTCCATTGTGCAGAAAACATTGACAGCCAAGTGGAGATGAACCAGTATGGACCCAAGAGGCAATAAAGGCCACCATTGGCTTGGATTGGCAATAGAGTGGCCAGCAGGACTAGTGCAAGGGTTGTCCCCCCTGCTCAACACTGGTGAGGCCACCTCTTGAATCCTAAGTTCAGTTTTGAGCCACTCACTCCAAGAAGGACATTGAGGGACTGGAGTATGTCCAGAGAAGGGCAACGAAGTTGTGAAGTGTCTAGAGCTCAAGTTTCATGAGGAGCAGCTGAGAGGGACCTGGGATTGTTCAGTCTGGAGAAAAGGAGACTGCAGGGAGGCCTGGCTCTCTCTACAGGTCCCTGAAAGGAAGCCAGAGTCAGCGGGGGTGTGTTGGTCTTTTCTCCCAAGAAAGTAAATAGTAGGACAAGAGGAAACAGCCTCAAGTTGCGCCAAGAGACACTGACGTTGGAATTTAATGAACAATATATTCACTGCCAAGACTGGCTAAGCCCTGATCCAGGCTTAGTGGGAGTCCCTAACCCTGGAGGAGTTTCAAAGCCGTGCTGTGGTGCTGAGAGACGTGGTTCAGTGGTGAGCTGGGAATGCTGTGTTAATGGTTGAGGTTACTGATGTTAAAGAAACGATTATACAATCTTCCCGAGAGCAAGGCAGGAATCTCAAGCCTTTAAGCTCCCTTTGGATCTTTCACAGACCTGTGCTATCTGAACACGAATGCCTTATCTGTCAATCACAGAAAGATGTACAAGGACAGTTATCTGTGTTTTTCTCCAGTTGCAAGTCACTAGAGCGTGCTTACCAACCTCCTCGCCGCCCTTCCCTTGTTTTCTCACAGCGGCAGCTCCCACCACGGTAACACTGCACTTACCGAGGGGTACCAGCTACTGCAGGACCCTTACTTCTGTGCGGCAGGACCGGAACCCTGTGCGCTCTACTACTGTACTGGGAGGAACAGCATCCTCAGAGATCAGCGCCTACGCAGCTATAGGTAGGGAGCGGTGACAGAGCATAGGCTGAAGGCGACAGGCATGGCCAATGTGCAGAGCGCCACAACAGCGCCACCTGCTCGCGAAAATCCCCCTGTGCGGGGCCTCCGCTCTGCGCTTCCTGTCTGCGCATGCACCAGGGGCGTCAGGGCGTCATGAGGTCATTCCCCTCCGCCTCCCTGCTCGTCGTTGCTATAGCAACGTGCGGAGCATGCCGCAGGCTCTGCTGGCTGGTACAGGCCGCGGCCGTGGCGTTATGAGTTCATTCCGCCGCTCGTCGTTGCTATAGCAACGCGCGGCGCGTCCCGCAGGCTCTGCTGGCTGGTACAGGCCGCGGCCATGGCGGCTCAGAGGCGGTTGTACCGGGAGGTGACTGGGCCCTTCCCGCACTCCTTTGCACTGGTGAGAGGCCGCCCCGGAGAGGATGGGCGCCTCAAGCCGATGATGGTTGGGGCAGGGAGCTCTGAAAGGAGCAGGGCGTGCTGCGAGGTGGGCTCCGCTGACGATGCCGGTGCCAGATGGGCTTCGGGAGGACTTTCTGTCTTCCGTCCCTAGAGGGCTGATTTAACTGTGGCCGTGAGGGGCCAAGTCGCCCCTTTCGGGGTCTGTGGGCCTTGCGTGTGTGCACTGAGGTGATGCTGTATGTCAGGGACTGCAAGGAGCTGTACTAGACATGGAGGTGGCTGGAGGTTACCAATGGGGAGAATGTGTGGTTGATAGGTAGGATAGAACAGTTTTGATTGGAAAAGCCCTTTAAGATCACAGAGTCCAACCATTCTCTAGCTCTACCAGGTCTGATGCTAAACCATGTCCCTTAGCACCGTATCTACCTTTTTGAAACACCTCCACCATTGGCGTCAAGCACTCTGTAACTACCTCCTTGCATTTAAGCCATACTCTGGGCAATACAAGAGGTGCTGGCAGCTGAAGGTATTTTATCTTCTTGTAGTAGTGGTATGCTCTTCAGTGAAAGTATTTGCCCCTAGCTGCCCTAAACTCCAGTCGTTCAGTGTTAGGTATGTATTTTTCAACTGATAACTAACTTGGAGTAACAGGTGATATTTTCTTTGCTGACCTATGCTTTCTCTGCCAGAGAGCCAAGCCTCTGAAAGAACTGAAACATGAAGATATTGTCTTGGCCCACAGAGAGAAAGAAAAGGAAATTCTGGAGCAGGCTAAACTGCTGAAGCTGTACAACCAGTGTCGCAGCGTGCAGGAGTGGCACCAGCGGAGCGAGCAGAAATGGCTGCACTGCGCTGTGCAGAGGAAGGTGGATGCCACCATGCAGGATTACCTGGCAGAAACTGAGGAGAGACGAGAGAGGTAGAAAACTACTGGCTGACATCAATATAGCCCTACTGTTTTCCACTTTATTGTGCACTTTGAGAAAAGCACTCAGCTGAGCTCAGCTCTGTAAGTTACACTGCACCTTGTGGATTGGTGCATTGACTGTAACAGAAAGGAAGCTGGACATGGGCCAGCACTGAGAACTGCCAGCCCTGTTCTGGGCTGATTCCCCAGCAGTATGCACATCAGGGGCAGGGAGGGAATTCTGCCACTCTGCTGCACACTGCTGAGACCCCCCTGCAGTGCTGGGGGCAGCTCTGGAGTCCTTAGCACAGCACAGACCTGTTGGAGAGGGGCCAGAAGAGGCCACAGCAATGATGGCTGGGCTGGAAGGACTCTACTGTGAGGCCAGGCTGAGAGCATTGGGCTTTTTGAGCCTGCAGAAGAGAAGACTCCAGTGGCCTCTCAGTGCTTCAAGGGGCCTGTGAGAAAGCTGTGGACAGAATTTTGGCCAATGCCTGTTTTGACAGGCCAAGGGATGATGGTTTGAAACTGAAAGACAGAGATTTAGAGTGGAGAGAAGGAAGAAATGTTTGACCCTGAGGGTGGTGAGAGCCTGTCACAGGTTGCCTAGAGAGGTAGTAGATGTCCCATTCCTGGCAGCATTCCAGGTCAGTTTTTATGGGGCTCTGTGCAATCTGCTTTAGTTGCAGATGTCCCTGTTCAGTGGAGTGGGAGTGGACTAGATGGCCTTTAGATGTCCCTACACAAGCATTCTAGGATTCTGCAATTTTCTAAAGCAAATTTTGTGAATTTTTAGGTCCTGCAAGTAATGCTTTATAGCACATATATCTTGTATATGTATAGCACTATATCTTCTATATAGCACTATATCTTCTTGTGTTCAGATGGCATGTCACATTTATTAATTTGTGCCCATTGCTTCTTGTATCACTTGGCACCACCAAGAAGAAGCCATGTCCCTTTTCTGTATTCATGCCCTGCAGATATCTACATGCGTAGATAAAATCCCCCTCCGCCTTCTCTTCCACAGGCTGAACAGTCCCCACTTTCTCAGGAGAGAGGGTACTTTAGGAGAAATTCTTTATAGGAGAAGTAGTCCAGTCCCTTAGTCATCTTCATGACCTCTCACTTGCTGGGCACCACTGGTCTCATCCTCTTGCACTCCACCCATTAGCTCTCGCTGAGCATTGATAAGATCCCTTCTCAGACTGCTCTTCTCCAGGCTCAACAGCCCCAGGGCTCTCAGCCTTTCCTGTGTCAGAGAGATGCTTCAGGCCTCTCAGCGTCTTTAGCCCCCAGGCTTATGTTCTTAGGTAAAGAGAATGAAATTCAGCTCTCAGGTTTGGTCAGTCTTTGGCTTTGCTGCTGTGACTCCCACCAGTAGTGCTA
>VWZE01000358.1:0-57665 GCA_013396675.1 Eubucco bourcierii | reverse complement strand
GAATACTGTGTCCAATTCTGGGCTCCCCAGTTCAAGAAGGACTGGAGAGAGTCCAGTAGGGGCTATGAGGATGATTAAGGGACTGGAGCACGTCTCTGTTACTAATGGAGGCTGAGAGCCCTGGGACTGTTTAATCTGGATAAGAGAAGGCTGAGGGGGGACCTTACCAACGTTTACAAATACCTTAAGGGTGGATGTCATGAAGATGAGGTGAGTCTCTTTTCACTGGTGCTCAGTGATAGGATGAAGGGCAATGAACACAAGCTGGAACAGGAAGTTCTGCCTCAACATGAGGAGAAACTTCTTTCCTGTGAGGGTGCTGGAGCCCCAAAGTAGACTGCCTAGAGAGGTTGTGTAGTCTCCTCTTCTGGAGAGACTTACAACCCCTCTGGGCATGTTCCTGCATGATCTGCCCTGGGGGAACCTGCTTTGGACTCAGTCTCCAGTCTTCAAAGCCCTACGATTCTGTGATTCTGTAATCATCCATTCCCACTTCCCATTCCATTGCACCAGGCTAGAACTTGTTTAAAATAGGGAATCAAGGAAATCACTTATCTGTGGGGCAATGGACACTCTCTTTTATTCTACTTTCAGTCTACTAGCATCTTTCAGTTGCAGAATTCTTGGATTTGAGGTTGGTAAATGTAGGTTTAACAAAGAAATGCCTTTCCCCCAACCCCCCAAGTAATGTCCTCTTTGTGATATAAATAATGTGATGGATTTGTGTAGTGCTGTGAGAGGAACAGGGAATTCCTGTTTCCTGATAACATGGGAGTCTCTCAGCATGAGAAATGGACCTGTTGTGCTGGTTTGATACCACTTCAGTGAGGGAAATCAATTTTACATGGTATAAACCAGCTTATACAGATTTGATAGCAGGAATGATTGTATTGAATTTGGACTTGGATAGGGGAATGATGAATCTTCATTCTTATTCGTTGTATTTTTCAGGGATTTCTGTCAGTACAGAATGGATTTCCAGTGTAGAATTGAATAAAAAATAAATAATGTAATTGCTTCTTGTATAATGTATATTCTAGCTTTTAAAGACTGCCAAATCAATACTGCAACCAGGCTCTGTACAGTATTGTTGAAGTACAGATGTCACTTATGAATATGACACTGGATAGTACTGGCAGTGGTATGGTTTGCAGAGACTTGAAATGAAACTGCAGAGCCTCTCCAGTAGTGAGTAATTGTCCTACTTCTGCCCAGTGTGTTCTTTTGGAAATGGCTTTTTGAATGGTGACTTCTTTGATCCGGCAGTTTCCCTTTCTTTCTGTCAAAGGATGACATCTTTTCATAGAATCATAGAATGAACCAGGTTGGAAGAGCCCTCCAAACTCATCCAGTCCAACCTATCACTCAACCCTATCCAGTCAACTAGGCCATGGCAATAAGTGCCTCATCCAGTCTTTTCTTGAATACCTCCAGGGATGGTGACTCCACCACCTCCCTGGGCAGCCCACTCCAATGCCATTCACTCTCTCTGGCAAGAACTTCCTTCTGATATCCAGCTCGTACCTCCCCCGGCACAACTTGAGACCATGTCCCTTCATTCTGTTGCTGGTTGTCTGGGAGAAGAGACTACAACCTCCCTTCAGGTAGTTATAGACAGTGATGAGGTCACCCCTGTTGCCGTTTGTTGCTATTTGTCAGGCTTTTTGGCATTTTGCTCTTTCCCATGGTTTATTTACTTCCCTGGGCAGATAAGTGCTAAATTCTGTTCTGTAAATCTTTTGGATTTTGATCATCCCTGTCTTGTGTTGTGAAGAAACCTTGGGGGAGCACATTGGAGTTGAGAAACTCTGGGCTGATGCTGCTGGTGTTCTGGCAGTCTGTAGGCTAGAAGGACTACCCATTTTTCTGGCCACTAGCATGTTTTCTCAGGCTGTCACATAGGTGAGCTGTGCACATGCTCACACATCATTGAGACTGTAAACTCATTGCAGTTTATTCACCAAATTGTTACATCCATGTTATCCCATCCTGTGATAAAGTAGCTTCTTGCAGAGTGTCTCTGCTGTCTGGCACAGACATTTGAAGTAGCTTATATTTTAGATGGACTGTGTGACCTAGTATCAAGAGGCTAAACTGGGATCAACTACATCAGTCCTTCAAGGGAAATTCTTCAGGACAAGCGATCAACAGCAACTAGCAGCAGATAGATCAGTGTCATGGAGGCTGAGGCTCAAACCTCTGGCAGTGGGGATTCTGATTTGAAAGTTTCTATAGAGGATGTATGGTGAATTATCCAGAATCATAGAGGTGACTATGTGGCTGTACCTCTGTGAGCTCAGCTCTTTGAGGGGTGCTGCTGTGGGTGAGAGTCCTGAAATACATGAACTTAGTTGAAGTAGTTGCTGCTGATGCAGGAGGAGGTTAAGGGGGGCTGTGTAACACAAACAGGACACTGTTGGCTATGAAATGACACTTAAATTTTCAGTCAGGCTCGGTTTTCTCATGTGAATAGTGCAGAGGAAAAGAGCGTATCTGGTATGTTTTGGCTGAATTTATGAACAGTTCCTACACTGTTGCACCTGATGAAAGGCAGATATGAGTTTTAGCCCACAGTATATCTGCAGAGCACTACTAAAATTCATCTGCAAGCCAGGCAGATCTCACAGCCTGGCAACCAGGGCAGAACGAATTGTCTGAACCTTCTGTAACTTCTTCAGTGCCAATTGAGAGAGATTTTGGTGTTGAACACTATAGTTCACCTGGCTGAGTTTTCTTAAACTGTTTCAGGGCTTGCTTACTCCATCTGGAAGTCAGCTGGAACACCTCTCCTTTAAGGGGAGGCTGAGAAGAGTCCAGGGAGATCTTTGGGCAGCCTTCCAGTATTTGAAGTGGGCTATAGGACAACCTCCAGCTGTCCTAGGGGCATGTAGTGATAAGGTGAGGGGTAATGGCTTCAAACTGGAAGAAACCAGACTGAGAGTAGACATTAAGAAGAAATTCTTCCCCATGAGGGTGACGAGGCACAGGAACAGGTTGCCCAGAGAAGATGTGGGGGCTCCCAAACCTGGAAGTGTTGAAACCAGGTTGGATGGGGCCATGAGCAAGACGGTCTACTAGGGAGTGTCCCTGCCCATGCCAGGGCTTGAAACTAGCTGGTCTTTAATGTCTCAGAAGAAACCATTCTGTGATTCTATGATACTTTTTTATATTTATGACTTTTTCCTCTTCTGAGCAGTGGCCAGATCACCTCTGTATTAGGCAGCCCCGTGCTGAGCTTTTACTTGAAGATTAATCTGATAACTTGTGCTGAAAGCGCAGCAGTGCCTGACAGGCTGCGGGGCATGGTGTGTAGAACTGTCAAAAATAGGCAAAGCACTTGAGGCTGTTGATCTTCACAATAAACTTGAGCAGTAACTTCTGCCTAATGTAAGGGAGTCACAGTTAGTCGGATGGAAGAGCTGTGAGCCTTCCTTGAGTGACTCAGGTAATAGGAGAGTGGCATTTGTTTGCCAAAGTGTACAGAACTGACAACAGTGCAGTGAGAAGGTCTGAAGTAGATGTTTTGTTAATGTTAACTGAGCTACTCTTTGGCCAGATAATATGCTGCTTGGGCTGTTTTAAAAGTGAATATATATTTATGATGAACTATATGCTTTGTCCCCCAGGGGAGGTTTTCAGCCAGTCTAAATTACATGGTGGTTTTGTAATCTGAGATGATGTTCAGCATCTGAGCTGAGTCACCGGATTTAGTCCGAAGGAGGCTATGGTGTGCACATGCACTTCTCCCTTACCTTTTTCCTGTCCCTCTCTCCTTCTGTGGCAGCATCTCTGGGAAATTTTAGCACTGTAATGTTTAGCTTTACCTTAAAACATCCAAATACAGTTTCCAGAAGTAAATTCTGGTGCCTGTTCTTCCTCAGCAGTGAACTCAGAGGGTGAGTTAGGATGACCAAAGGCAAAGAATTCTTAGTACTTTTTTTATATGTATTTGTTGTTTTGCCAGTGGTTTGGAATTGTTTCAATTTCCTCCACAAATCATAGAATCATAGAATGCATTGTGTTGGAAGGGACCCTTGAAGGTCATCTTGTCCAAGCCCCATGTGTGCAGCAGGAACACCTCCACTTAGAGGAGGTTGCTAAGGGTCGCAGCAAATTTGACCTTGAATGTGCTTAGGGATGGGGCTTCCATCATAACCCTGGGAAACTTGTTCCAGTGTCTCGTCACTCATTGTGAAGAACTTTCTCCTCCTGTCTAACCTAAATCTACCCTGCTCTTAGAAACCATTGCCTTTGTCCTATCACTACAAGCCCTTCTAAGCAGTCACTGTCCATCCTTCCTGTGGTGCCTTTAAGGTGCTGAAAGGCTGCTCTAAGGTCCTCAGACAGAGCCTTTTCCTCTCCAAGGTGAAAAGCCCAAATTCTTTCAGGTGATCCTCACAGGAGAGGTGCTCCAGCCTCTGATCATCTTTGTGGCTTCCTCTGGATCTGTGCCAGCAGGTCTGTGTCTCTCTTGTATTGGGGGCGCCAGAGCTCCAGGTGAATTCTCACCAGGGCAGTGTGGCAGAATCACCTCTCTCGATCTGCTGGCCACTCTTCCTTTGATGCAGCTCAGGATGCCATTGGTCTTCTGGGCTGCAAGTGATGTAGAGAGGGAGTGATTTTTGTTGCCCTGAGTTGCTTTTTGGAGAAGTTTGTCTTCCCTGAGGAGGCAAACTACCTAGCACAGCTGCCTGCTCGGGCTAGGGCACTTAATTTGGCATTCCTCTGGAGATACTCTGAATGCAGAAGTCAAAACATTCCTCTTAGGAGAAGATTTACGAAGTGCTGTGTATTTCAAGATACTTCCATTGACTTTCTTTACGGTTTTGCTGAATAAAAAGGAAGTGTGCTTAAGCAGTCCTGCCTGCTCAGGTTCCTTTCTGGAAACCAGCAAGGTCATTAAATTAATTCATCAGCACTGCTTAGAGCCAAACTGCTTCTAAGAGTATCCAATAATTGTCCTATTATGAAAGTCTGGAGGGACTTTGCTAGAGGAGAAAGTGAGTGAAACAACAGAAGAATGAAGTGTTTCTGAGTTTAAGATGTCTGTACTTCTGGATGGAAGAATTTATGTTTGAAGGCAGTTACTTCTGATTAACTTAAAGTTGAGCTACAGTATATATGAATTTTGCTATATTAAAAAAGAAGTAAATAAAAGAGCATTGAAATACTTAAACTGTATCTCAGTCCCATGTCAGTTATGATGGTTGTCTCCTGTCATTTTTTGTATCTTTTCAAGAGCACTCCAAGTGAAAGAAATAACCAGACCTGCCTGTTCAAAGGAAAAGCAGTGAATACAAATATACCATCAAATGTCAGGGGTATAGTGATGTGATCTTTCAAGTGGATGACATCTCTTTTGATTTCAGTNGGATGCATTCGTATCACTTAGCTACATAATTAACTATTTAAACCAGGCAGACCTAATGAGTGTGGAGGCATTTTATGAAGCAATATTGAACAACTGTGATTATCTTTTGGCTGAAGCATCTCATCAGTTTCCTGCCTGATGTCAAAGCTCAGAACTGTGCAATTATGTAGTACAAATGTGGTTTTGTTTCTAAATAAGCCTTAGGATATAGCCGTAGGCATGTAAGTAAAGAGGCCTTATTACCCTCTACTTGATAAACAGTGGAGAAAAATAGAGATCTTAAATAGCTGATTTTTCTTGGCTCTTGGATAGCTGTAACAGTTTCTGTGTTCATCCTTAACTGGATGGCTGAATAGGAAGCACCCAGATGTGTTAGCAGCTTAAGCTGAATCTGTTGAAATGTTAGAAAAGAGAGAAAAATCGTAATAGTCAGAGAGTGAAATACTTTAAGAGAGAAATTCCATCATGTGCATCACAGGAAACTTGGTGAATGGAAATTCTTGGGAATACTCCGAGAGGAATAGCAAGAGAAAAGTGATGTCTGGGCTAGAAGAGGAAGCTTCTGCCCTGTTTCTTTCTGCATAGAAAACCATGCTTTGTGTCAGCTTTATCTGATTTTAATACTTGTTTCACTTTTTCAGCAGACCAAGTATGTGTCTCCAAACAGTCACACAATTACTAGAAGATAGGTGTGGGAGGAAATTTAGAGAGTTATCAAGTTCATCTCTCATCTTGCTGAGTAGCTGCTTGGTTTTACTGGGAGTGACTGCTCTGTCCTGCTGGCAAAGGTATGCAGCAGCTTTAAAGGAGCTGAAAAGCTCTTTGGTACTGAGAACAGGGTAATTGCAGGCTGGTTAAACACATGAGTTAACCACCTGGGTAATCATCACTCTACACCTTAGGCAGGTTTTGTAGCTGGCAGTGAATTATGACTGTTCTGCTTTTGCCACAGTTTCTAGCAAGTTTGAAGCTGCAGATGGACGGTAGTCATACCTTATCCTAGAAAATAGGCTAGTTCTGAGTTCTGTGGGGAGAGAAATCTCCAAATTCCGAATTTATTCAATAAGTATTTTCTTCTCTCAATCACTTAGAACTGGACACTTTGAGCTCTTTATTGCAGCATTTCTAAATCTGTGCACTGAACAAAGCAGTGTCACGCAGTTTATAATTGGGAAACCAGTGTGTTCTCTGTTCCTCATATTCTTGAAGTGTTTTCCCTGTACAGTTCTGTGGATTGCTGATCTCAGTGTGAGAGGCCCTGAGGGATACCAAGTGCCCGAATATGTCCAGAGAAGGACAGCGAAGATGGCAAAGGGTCTGGAGAATGAGTCCTGTGAGGAGCAGCTGAGGGAACTGGGGTACTTTAACCTGGAGAAAAGGAGGCTACGGGGAAACCTTCTGGCTCTCTACAACTCCATGAAAGAAGGTTGGAGTCAGGTGGGAGTTGGTCTTTTTTGCCCAGTAAAAAGTGATAGGATGAGAAGAAACAGCCTGCTCCCCAGGGCAGCCGTGAAGTCCCTTTCCCTGGAGGGATTTCAAAGCCATGTAGATGTGGTGCTGAGTGAAGCAGTTTAGTGATGGACTAAAAAGTGCTAGTTTTATGGTTGTACTCAGTGATCTTGAAGGTCTTTTCCAACCTAAATGATTCTGTGAATGGGGGGAGGAAATGTGGAGGCTGTTAGGGCTGGACAGTTCTTCCTGCCCATCTGTTTTACAGTGCCAGGAAGACTCAGATGGAGAGCTCTCCCTGCTGAGCCTTGGCCAGTGGGCTTCTCTACTGCCCACCTCCTCACCTTGCCCCTCTCATGGGTGACCTAATGTTGCAGTGTGGTGATGTTAGGCCAGTCCCCCAGTGAAAGGTGCTCCTGGTCACCCAGCCACTCGGTTCCAGTACAAACCTTATCCAGAGTGTGACCAGCTGTGCTCTTGGGGCCAGGCCACCGGGGCAAGATCCAGTAGATGCTACGAGAACAGGCTATTGGGGAGCCCTGTGAGCCACCTCAGGGGTCACTGCAGAAACAAGTAATGTGTCACTCCTACGAGTAACTTAAACAAGGTGCTTTGTGAACTCTGGCTGGTTTTGTGTGCCAGGGTGGAATTTTGGTGGTTATTCCTGTGCTCCCAGACTTTCATTCATGGGGTTTGGTTTTGTTTATTTTTTTAAACCGTTGAGTCTTTGGGTGCAGGTTGAAAGTGGTTAGCTGGTTTTTTTCAGTCTCCTTTAGTGAAAAAGGTTGGGCAATATATATTTCCTGTCTGTATTTTGTATACTCAGTAGAACTTTTTCCCAGTTTTGGTTCCTCTATGATTAGTAAGTGATGAGTATATGTCAATAACAGTAATCCTGAGCTTGTACCACTTAGATGAGGGGAAATTTCTTTCTAAGCTTCTCTAAGCATTGAGGAAAACACTGTGAAACTGATAGGCAGCTTTGGTACAGGTTTTACTTGTCAACTGAAGTTAGTACCTGACCTGCTGATTTCTCAAATGCCCAGATTTTTCCTTTGCTTATTATCCGGTTTCCAGACTTTAGCTTGCCTCTGCTAAACCATACTGTTTGGCAGCTTGATAGATAGTGAAATCAGTGCTCTGATTCTATTGAGTTTGATTAGCCAAAGCTTGTGGCAGGGCAGGTGCCCACAACTAACCATGAACACTGTCTTTTCGGCATAGTTGGGGTGCAAATGCTATTTCAGTGACATTCAGGAGTGGGAGATGGGAGGATGATTCTTACTTTCAGTCTGGTGGAAAGTACATTCTGGTGTACTGTTAGTTATGTTATTAATGACAGACACCAGGAGTTGTTAACCAGATGGCAGGTTAGCAATTCCTTTTGTAGGCAGGGAGAGATTGTGCAAGGTTTTCATCCCATCTTCAGGCTGAATTTTCAGACTGCAAATCATTACAGTAGTGGCTCTTTCCCTTATGGCCTGGGTTTCATGCCAATCATCTTTTCCCCTTTTGCAATATGAGTGTCATAGAGTTGTTTCTCTTCAAATCTCCTTGACTGACCTCCCAGCTGCCTGGGAGATGTACATAGCAGAGCACTGTTTGACACTAGAGCCGCCTCACAACCTATTTCACTGGATTTAGAAAATACTCTAAAAGCTTATGAGTCCTGATTGCCCTTTTCTCCATAATAGGAGCTTATCTGAGTGTGAGTTTAATGTCTTTGTTACAAATTGATTTCAGTTGCCTTTAAGTTCCGTAATTTGTTTGGGTCATTATTAAATCGTGACTTTAAGGCACTTGGGTGTATGAGTGGGATCAGAGCAGTTACCCAGTGCACATATTTCTGGTTTGATTTATTTCAGAGTCTTCCAGGATGGCTGTGATTCACCAGAGCAGTAACCGTTCAGGCTTGGGAATATGGACTGTTGCAAAGAAGTGAATGTTTTCTCTCAAGCTGTTCTCATCTCAAACACCAGGATAGTCCTAGCTAGTACAAGTTAGTTCTCCTGTGTTCTTAAACATGGATGAGTTTGTCCATCTGCCTCATAAATTTTCAATATGTTCCAACAAATGCCAGTGCTGCCCTGGGTACCAAGCACTTCTCTGCAGCAGGAGGAAATCTTTTCATCCCTCTTATCAGAACTTGGATTTATCTTACAATCCTCCAGCTTGACCCTTATTTTGCAGTGATTTTACTGCTAAATAAAACAGTTAAAAGTGACCTAAATCTCTAGTTGTGGAACAGAAGAGAATTAACAGAAGAGAATTAACTCAATATCATAGTGTTGCCCTGTTAATGAATCCAACATGGTGCTGAGAGCAGTGGCACCCAGGCAGGTAGGTGTGTGCTGGCTGTGGAGAGCAGCCTGGGGTGCAGATCGAGGCTTGTACTGGCTAGGGTACAACCCTTTACCACTTCTCTCTCAGTGCATGCTGGTGCCCAGATCACAAAGGAAGAAATGAGGACAGGGGAAAAAAAAAGGGGGTGGGGATGGGGGAATTGCAGAGCCTGGCTGAGCCTTGAGTGTTTCACTGGCTTGTAGGGAATTTGGTGGCTTTTTCTGACATACCCTTTTGATCTTAAAGTCAACCAAGACTCCCAGATTGAGTGAGTACTACTCCATACTAACCTCCATGGCTTACATTTCAGAAAGCCCTTTATAGCAGAGTTTCCTTTCTGTCACTGATACTAGTGGCAGAGTGCATGGGAATATGACAGAGGAGGAGTTAGTGAATGCTACTGATGTCTAGCACCAAAAATAAAATTATTTCTGTACACAGCCAAAACATGACCTTTGTGTGAGGCACTTGAAGCGAATGTGCTACTCTCTGTGCCACCTCTGTATATGTGGAATTAAAGAATTGCAATTTTGCTTCTTTCATTTTCTGCAATATTTGGTGCAGCATGTGATATTGCATACAAACAGTTGAGTTGAACTTTATTTCTCCCCTTTGTTAGTTCTTAATATTTCCAAATATCTCAAATTTAAGCAAAGCTGAAAAATAGCAGAATTTGTCATACACTGTAAGAGTGCATATATTAGAATCATAGAATGGTAAGGTTGGAAGGGACCTCAAAGATCATCTAGTTCCAACTCTGAAATGCTACTGATGACTGAAGATGAGGGATAGCAATAGGAGTGAAGAAGCAGTTCTTGGAGATTCAACATGTTGGGAGAGAGGAGTGGCTAGGAAAAGAAAACTTTTAAAATAGGAAAATACCTTTAAAAATATTTTAAAACCCACAGATTTTTCTTAATCATAGTCTTGGAATCTCAGAGTGCTCTGCTTGTTCTTAATAATGAAATGTCTTTTGACCTCTAGAGGCAGAGGTTTCTGTTCTGTAAACCACTTGTCAGACATTTGATTGATAGCAGTTGTGTACAATTATAATGCTATGGAACCAACCAACCAACCCATTTGCTTCTGTCTCACAGTGCTTGGGTTATTTGGAGAGAACAAATGCCTTTGTGTCTGGTAGCTGAAGGCTATGACACTGAGAAGAAAGCCCAAGAATAATGTACAGGTACCTCAATCTGGTTTGGGCTTCTGCACTAAGGCCTCCCCATTACCTGACCGGGTAACCTGCTGTCTACCTTTAACACTTTCTTCTTTTCTTCCTCACCACAGGTCTCTGAACAACAACTTTTTCACGTGAGCTGACAGAAGTAGAGAAGAAATGGCCAGCTCAGCCCGAGAACATCTGCTTTTTGTGCGACGTCGCAACCCGCAGCTACGGTATACCCTGAGCCCAGAGAACCTACAGAGCTTGGCATCTCAGGGCACCATGGCTGAAAACATGAACTTGCAGCGTGCCAACAGTGACACTGATTTGGTGACCTCGGATAGCAGGTCTAGTTTGACAGCCAGTATGTATGAATACACCTTGGGCCAGTCTCAGAACCTCATCATTTTCTGGGATATTAAGGAAGAAGTAGACCCAACTGACTGGATAGGACTTTATCACATAGGTGAGTCAGAACCACGTTGTAGTACTTCTGTGTATTTCTTGCTCTCTTGTAACTTGATATTTCCCTTTTCTGCTACCTCTGCCACTCCACATAATTAATGTAGAGACAAAGCCAAGGTGAGACTGCAGAGAATTACCTTAGATTTCTCTTTGCCTTGATTAATGCAGTTAGCCATGCAAAAACATGATTCTAATTGATGTAGAATCTGGTTCTACACTGACCTACTAGAAAATGAAATGCATTCTTCTTAACAGATGTACATCAGGGTTCCAGTTCTCACCTTTGAATCCTCAGCACTGTAAGCCACCAGCAGAGTGCTGTATTTACCATGGAACTTTACATACTTGCAGTGTTGGTACAATGTTTCAGACAAGTGCATTCTTACCATTTGTGGAAAGCTATGTTTGTGTAAGTCTCTGCTTTTGTAAAACTCATGATCTTTGAGTTCCGGTCTTTGCGTAGGTTTTTGGTTTTTGTGGAACTGAAGTTGTGTTAATTCTAAGAGAGTGAGAATTTCTGTTTGCAAAGAATTCTTGTAGAAGAAAGTCCTCTCGAGCTTCTTTTCTGTTGCTTTTTTTTTTTTTTTGTGCTGTTCAGGATATTTCATAGGAGAGAGCCGGAAAGGGCTCCAGGCTGGCACACAGTGGCCTGTGGGCAGTATGTGCAGTAGCAAATAATGTGCCTTAAGAGGAGTGGCTCAGCAGGTCCAAGCATTGGTGATACCACCTTAAAATCAGCAGCCCATTTGAGTTGGGATTTTCAATTGTATTCTGCTTAATCAAGTCCCTGGATTTGAACATTCCTGGTGCATTTGTGGTTTGGAGCTACCCAAAGGACACTAGGAAGTGAAATGTGGCTAAAGTGGGTAGCTGTAGTGGCACATGGGATTTTGTTGTCTTCTCAAGCAATCCGATTCACATGCACTAAAACTATCCTTTGGCTTTAACCAGCACTTAATAAGAGGGACTGGTGAGTTCATTTCTGCCAAAACCCCACTGCTTCTCTGAACCTAATTGCTAATGTATGAAGGGCCACCAGAAACTGGGGGAAGGAGGCCTCTGCCAGGACTAGGCTTAGTGCAATGAAATCGGTCTCAGCAGGATTTCAGAGAAATTTACTGTTTTCCATCTCTGCGTTACTTACCCGTAGAAACGTTTGGGTTGGAAGAGACCTTGAAGATTGTCAAGTCCAGCTGTAACCTAACACTGTCAGGTCACCATTAAACCACATCCCTCAGTGCCACACCTGCAACTCTTAAATCTCTCCAGGGATGGTGACTCAACAAGCTGTGTACATGCTGTTTCCAGCTCTCACTCTTTTTGTCTGATATATTTTTCCAGTATTACTGCAGCTCCACAAACTGGACAGTATTGGCTTATGCTATTCTAGTGCTTACCTGGTTAATGTGTGAGCTGCAGTCTCTCCTGGAACAAGCTGTGGATATGTGCCAAGACTTAAACCACCTAAATTAAGTGTCTCCACAAAAAGGGGAATCTCCCCAACAGCATTAATGATTGAAGTGTAGTCTGTGCTGTAAAATGCACGGTCTGCTGAATGAAACATCTGAAGAAAAGTTTGACACCCCTTCCTATTGGTTTTGTCATGGTTCACAGCACCCGGGGCTTGGTTGTCGTGATCCTGAAGCACAGAATCTTCTTGTAACATTTTCATTGGTTTATTGTAGGCTGTAAGTGATTTTTATCCTACTTTCATGATTAAAAACACTTCCACATTCAGTCTGTTGAACCCCTAAAGTATGAAACAGTCTAAAATTAAGATAGGGTAAGAATCCTACCAGGAACAGTAAAATGTAAGCCTTCTTGGACCTAAAACCCTATCATGCTACTGCGTAATACCAGTGTTTGAGCTGTGTTAGGCTTCCTGTTTCCTTGTTAAATGATGAAGCTCAATCACATGGAGCTTTTGTGTCCACTGCTGTTTGAGACCTTTCCTTTAAGATTTTTGGTTTCATCCTTCTGAATGATGGCATCGTGTGTTTTTTCCAACAGAGAGGTATGGATGTACTCAGCCTGATAGATATGCCTGTCTGTTTTGGATAGTGGCTTTTTGATAACCACTTTCAAGTATCTGATGTCTTTCAAAAAAAGACTAGAGAATTGTAAGAATACAATCTAAAAACCTTTTACAGTTTTGCAGAACTTTTATAGACATAGATAAGGTAACTTAAATCCACAGAGTATAATCCAGGATTTTCGGTCACCTGTAATAATGGCTATGAGCTACCCTCAGTTCCTTATCACTTGTTCGGACATTGAGGACATTCTGACTAGATTCTCAGGAGGGAGATGTTTGTAGGTGGATGTATTTAAAAAGAAGAGCTCCATCCTCAAATACATGAGTGTTCAGTGTTGATTGAGGTTATCTGTCCTGGTTGTTTTGAAATGAAAACTTTCACTTCCAGTAGAAAATGTGTGTGCTCAGTAACACAAGACAGCAACCTACTGCTGTAACTCCACTTTTGCCCACATATTCTGCTAAAATGCCGTTTTCCAACAAGCTTGGGACACAGAAAAGGCAAATATTTGACTCTTATTTGAAAAACCACGTGGCTTAACCAAAAACTCACAGTATCACAGTATCACAGTATCGCAAGGGTTGGAAGAGACCTCAGAGATCATCAAGTCCAACCCATCACCACAGCCCTCAAGACTAGACCATGGCACTAAGTGCCATGTCCAAACGTGCCTTGAACGCCTCCAGGGACGGTGACTCCACCACCTCCCTGGGCAGCCCATTCCAGTGACAAATTACTCTCTCAGTGAAGAACTTCCTCCTCACCTCCAGCCTAAACTTGCCTTGGCGCAGCCTGAGACTGTGTCCTCTTGTTCTGTCACTGGTTGCCTGAGAGAAGAAGGTAACCTCCTCCTGGCCACAACCACCCTTCAGTCACTCAATCCTGTGACTTTCTTTTTTAATGTTCATTGTACATTTAAGTGATGAAAGCTGGATTGATGATGCAGGGTGTATGTGAGGAATTATTGTTGATTCTGTAAATAAAAGAGGAGGCAAAATCCTAAAATTGAGCATCATTCTGAGCAGAGGCATTAAAAGAGTCTGAATCATTTCAGGTACATTTTCACTTCAAATTAATTTTCTGGAATGTATCCATTGTAAAAGGAATTGAAAATGACACGCTGGGAAGCTGTGTTGCCTCTTCATTCATTAATTTGTTCAGTTTACACTCTTTGGAAGAGATTTCAAACATCCACCCAGTTGGTGCAGTTGGTGTGCAGCTGGTCCCACAACTGTCAGTAAACAGTCATTGCCTTTACTACTGGGTTGTTTGCAGATGATCGGCTTACACTCGGGAGTAGTAGATGGAGCTTTTTCTAATACACTACATCAGTGAAATGTTTGGTCTGCTAAATAGTTATGAAAATAACTGTTACCTTCTTGAAAAGAGAAAGACTGTGAGGAGCGACAGAGTCATCATACTCTGAAAGGCTGTCTTTTAAAGTGCACAGGCTTCTGTTTTGTTTTAAAAAACCCCAAAAGCTAGGGAAGTCTGTGAAGACAAACATCCTTTTTCCTGTTTCTGGATCTGTACTGCCTAAACTTCTTAAAATGTCAGTAGCACCTCTTGAACAGTTGTGTCCCTCAAGTTTTGTTGAAGCAGCTTTCTAGCACCAGACGCAAAAGGTGTGGAGAATGTATGTAGCACACCTATAAATGCACATAGAGGTGTCCCCGTGAGACCACAAGCCAGGGAGAGCTGTTATTTCTGAGTCTTGGTGCTTTGCTAGGTAGATTGGGCAGCATGGGCCAAAATTGTCACATCTGAAATGGAGATACAGCACTTGGAATTCAGCTGTAAGCTTTGCTAGACCCGTAAAGTTTTCTTGTCCAGTAGCAACTCAGCTTTTTCTCTGTACTTTTGTGTTTTAAAAATGTTTATTATAAGCAATACTTAAACTCTTGAAATTCTATAGGGGTTTTTTTTGTGTGTGTGTCTAATTAAGTGGAAGCTGAATCTTGCTTGGATATAAGTGGTCAGGCTCTGGAGTCCTGTAGTGAGCCCAAACTGCAGAAATTATTGAACCCAGTTGGAATCAAAGAAGGGAAATGGATATCTGGTTGGAAGGGTCTGTGAGACATCCCGGTTTTATTGCTGTTGTGGTATCATAGCATCCCTGGAAGTGTTCAAGAAGCTGTAGATATGGTGCTTTGGGATATGGTTGAGTGGTCATGGTAATTGGGTTATAGTTTGAGTCAATGATCTTAAAGGTCTTTTCTAGCCTAGTGATTCTGTGATTCTAACAGGCTGTCACTTCCTTGGGAAGTGAGAACTACTCCAGAAGATGATCAGGTGGCCTCTACACTGCTTGTGGAATGCTTAGGGCAGTTCAGTCTTGATGCATTTTATGGGTTGCTGTGAAGCCCCATATTTAAAGGAATCAGTATGAAACACAAAGTCAGAAGAGAGGTCAGTGTGGGCAATTTGGCCATGGGAGTTAATCCATTTAAACCAAAAGTAGGGTTCGCTTCTATTTGTGTCCTCATTTACAGAGCTCTATTTATGAGATACATGACCTCACTCTAGTGATTCTCAGCACATTTAACATGCTAACTATCAAGGGTCATTTCCATCAGCTGCTTTTTACAGGCTGCTTGTCTTTTTGTTATACCTATAGCATGGATCCATAATAGCATCATAAAACCAAAAATCCAAACAAACAACAANATAGGGCAATTAAGATAGCATCTAGGCTTATCCTAAGCCTTCTGTGTTTGAAGCCTTTCCATTTCAGGTCAGACAAGATTAAAAAGAAAGAAGCTTTCACATCAACTGCCTTTAATACACTTAAAATAGTGGCTTACATTAGACAGAGAGATTATAAAACGTTAAGATACTTTGTTCCTAGAAGATTTCCCTGGTTTCCAGCACAGAAAACATGCAAAGTAATAACTTCATTATCTGCCAGAAAAACCTGGTTATTCACTTGATTTTTTTTTCTTCTTGTTTGAGCAATACAAGTACTTTTCTGTGCTTCTAAATCTGAACAGTACTTTCAGTATCTACTGACTACTTACTAGGCATAACGTTATTAATTTGTGGCTAGTTCTCATTTGGGCTACTGCTGAAGAATGCAAACTATGGACTTGGTTCCCCATGTAGAAGAGTCTTTCTTTACCCAGCTGGATCTATGGTAGAATCTTAGGCTTCCAGGGTGCTGCTTTTGCTCTCTGTCATCCATTGTTGGGGAACTTGTCGTTTGTCCTTTTTTATTATCTCATGTGAATATTTAAGCACTGTGATGATTTTGTTCTCTTCAAAAAGTAAACAAAAGGACCAGCTATGTCTCTGAAGCTGTGGAAGAACCATAATTGTCCATGTTGAGATGTTGGTGAAACTCCCACTGGAGATGTATGCTTAAATAATAAATAAAAGAAAGCCAAATTCACAGTTGACACTAAGAGAAAATTAATTCATCTTGGCCTGCATCTCGCATTGGTGCTGGTTTGTATCTGTCTGAGCTTGATACTTGTGATCAGCAAAAGTGTGTGGAAAAAGTTGCTTTGAAGAAAAAAGGAAGCTTTCCATCCAGGTTTTACAGTTCACTCTTCACTTCCTGTGTCCTAACCAACATGTGAGGCTACTTTTTCTCCCAACACAGAATGTGGTGGTACTTCCTCCTCAGTTCTGAGCTAATTCTTTCCCTGCTGGAAAGCAGCATAGGGGAAAGAGACCTGGGGATTCTGGTGGACAACGGGATGCCCATGAGACAACAATGTGCCCTTGTGACCAAGAAGGCCAATGGCACATTGGGGTGTATTAGAAGGGTGGTGATAAATAGGTCAAGAGAGGTTCTCCTCCCATCTACTCTGCCCTGGTGAGGCTGTATCTGGAATATTGTGTCCAGTTCTGGGTCTCTCAGTTCAAGAAGGACCTCAAGGAACTGCTGCACTGAACCACCAAGGTGCTGAAGGCAGTGGAGCATCTGCTTTGTAAGGAGGGACTGAGGGAGCTGAGGCTCTTTAGCTTGGAGAAGAGGAGACTAAGGGGTGACCTCATGCTGATAAAGATGTGAAGGGCACTGTGAGGTGGACAGAACTGGACTCTGCTCAGTGATGTCCAGTGGTAGGACAAGGGGCAATGGATGCAAGCTGGAGCAGAGGAGGTTCCACATGAACATAAGGGAAAACTTCTTCACTGTAAAGGTGACAGAGCCCTGGAACAGGCTGCCCAGAATGTGGAGTCGTATTCTCTGGAGACATTCAAAACACACCTCAGTGTGTTCTTGTGTGACCTGCTGTAGGTGATTCTGCTCTGGCAAGAGGATTGGACTGGATGATGATTGGAGATGCCTTCCAACACATACCATTCTGTGATTCTGCGATGGTGAATTTTGCTCAAAGAGCAGCGTATGGGCCACACGATGCCCAAGTCAGAAGATGTGAATAGAAGGTGCATGCTCTCTGTATTTCCTTGCATGCAGCAGATACCTTAAAAGCTATGCTCACTACTTCTAAAATACAGTCATCATACTTGTTTTGAGAAGAAAATTATTACTACCCTGCTCAGAAAAAAAAAAACGAAAAAAAAAAAAACAAAACAAACCAGCACCCAAACCCAGAACCACAGAATTTAAGGGGCTGGAAGGGACCTTGGAAGATCATCTAGTTCAACCCTCCTGCCAGAGCAGGATCACCTATACCAAATCGCCCAAGTAGGTTTTGAATATCTCCAGAAAGGGAGGCTCCACAACCCTCCTCAGGAGCCTGTTCCAGTGTTATGTCACACTCACAGTGAAAAAAATCATCCTCATGCCTGAAATCTTGTAGGTTGACGTTTCTGTCTGGAAGAAGTTCAAGCTGTGACAGAGGTAGTGTTGCCAAAACATCCAGGCTTTCCAGTTAATGGTGGGTTTTTACATTTTTGAGATACCCGTGACCTGAAAACTAGACAAACGTAGCTGCAGGGAGGACACTTTCAGCTGTGTTGTCAGTATCTTTCTTCTGCAAAAGGTTTTGGCACGACAACATTTATCATCCCTTGGATGGAAAGCAGTGTTCTCCCCACCCTGCCTTTTTGATGTAAGTGGCTGTTCCAGCAGATGGGAAGACAGCAAATACAAACACTGGATAATGGCAAACAATGTACATTTGAAAATTCATAACATTCCTTTTTACCATAAAACTGCCTTGTATCAGCTTGAGGTTTTATTTGTTTAAAGGAGATTGGCTTTCTTTTATTTTTTTAAAAGGCATTTGATCTGCTTTCTGTCACCACATCAATGTGCCACACGCTGTTTCCAAGATAGTTTGGGAAAAACAAGTACTCCAGATCACAACTGGACTGAAGAAGTAGTTTCATTAATTCATTTATTGATTTATTTTATGTAAGTAAGAGATTATGGATTCATTTTGCAGTATGCACAGTGTTAGAATTCCTCCTGTAAATTTTTTATTACTTTCTTGGCTGCTGCTTCTGCATGGATCTGTCAATGGCTGTAAGAAACCGAATGAATCAAAGAATCATAGAATGGTTTAGGTTGGAAGGGACCTAAAAATCCTCTAGTTCAAACCTCCCGCCATAGGCAGGAACACCTTCCACTGGAACAGGTTGCTCAAGGCCTCATCCAGCCTGGCCTTGAACACCTCCAGAGAGGGAGCATCCACAATATCCCTAAGCAACCTGTTCCAATGTCTCACCACCCTCACTGTAAAGAACTTCCTAACATCCAGTTTAAATCTACCCTCTGCCAGTTTAAACCTATTACTCCTTGTCCTGTCATTACAAGACCTTGTAAAAATGCCCTCCCCAGCCCTCTTGTAGACCCCCTTCAGATACTGGAAGGCCACTACAAGGTCACCTTGAAGCCTACTCTTTTTCAGACTGAAGAGCCCCAACTCTTGTACCCTATCTTCATAGGAGAGGTGCTGCAGTCAGCCCTCTGATCATCTTTGTGGCCCTCCTTTGGACTCGCTCCAACAGTTCCACGTCCTTCCTGTGTTGGGGGCTCCAGAACTGTACACAGTACTCCAGGTGGGGTCTCAGGAGAGCAGAGTAAAGGGGCAGAATCCCCTCCCTTGCCCTGCTGGCCACACTTGCTTGCTGCAGCCCAGCACATGGTTGCTGTCTGGACTGCGTGCGCACACTGCAGGCTCATGTGGAACTTTTCATGAAGCCAGACCCCCAGGTCCTTTTCCTCAAGGCTGCTCTCCAGCCGTTCGCCACCCAGCCTGGAGGGACGTCGAATACAGAACGCTAAGAATGTGACTGATGTAGTTAAAACCAGAAAAATGGTTAGAAAGATCAGAAACATGCATAGTGAAACTCTGAAAATAACCATTTACTGCCAGATGTGTCAAATAGAACCTTTTCATCTGTGCTGATACTGAGCACGCTGTGTCTTTAATTACAACCAGAGGAGGTTACTGAGAGTGTCAGTATTGGCCTTAAAATCACAGAATAGTTTTGGTTGGAAAATACCTTTAAGATCAAAGATCCAACCATTCTCTACTAAACCTGGTGCTGAAACATTTCCCTAAGCACCACATCTCTGCCTCTTTGAAACCCCTGCAGGGATGGAAATTCAACCACCTCCCTGGAGAACCTGTTCCAAGCTTTGAGAAGCCTTTTAGGGAACAGCTTTCTTCAAATGTCCAACCTAAAACTTCCCTGTTGCAACTTAAGGCCATTCTGTCTCATCCTAACACTTGTTACTAGGGAAAAGAGACCAATGCTCACATAACTACAACCTCGTTTCAGCGAGTTGCAGAAAGCCAGAATGTCTCCTCTCAGCCCCTTTTTCCTCCTGGCTAAACAACTGCAATTCTCTCAGTTGCTCCTCCTAAGACCTCTTCTCCAGATCCCTTCACCAGCCTTTTTTGGACTCCCTTCTGCACCTCAGTGTCTTTCTTGCAGTGATGGGCCCAAAACTGAACCTGCCAATCAAGGTGTGGTTTCACCAGTGCTAAGTACAGAAAGATGATTGCTGCCCTCATCCTGCTTGTCACACTGTTCCTGATCCAGGCCAGGATGCCATTTGGCTTCCTGACCACCACAACAGGTCTCTTATCTTTGCAAAGTTCATCAAGGTATGTCTTGTAATATGCTATTTGAGGAACATAAAAGATCCAGAGAATGGTCAGACAGGATCATCTTAGAACTTGTCTGGTACGGAAGAAGTTTAATCTGGGCCTAAGCAGTACTTGGCCCTTGTCCGGTGTACCAGTTTGGCATAGATGGGGCACAGATATGGGGTGAAGATGCTACAAGACAGCAGTTACACTGACCGTGCTTAGCTGTCATTCGCTCCTTGGGGAACAACAACGCATAAAAACGTCCAAGTTGGCAGCAGCTCTTGTTTCTGTCCAGCAGCATCCAGGATACCATCGCTCTCACTCTGGGCAGCCAAGTTCCCAGGCAAGCAAATCCCGTGCTCCAGAGCTTTGTTTAAAGGTCTGGTTAAACTCTCTTCTGAGATCTGCCTCCTTTTACCTAGCAGTCATTCAGGGTTAACGTCAGCCTGTTCAGTCTCTGACTGTGTTTTCAGTCATAAATCACTCAGCCATCACTCCTGTCAGTAGTTCTTAAAAGTTCCTGAAAAGTAATGCAGTAATTGCCCTTGTAATTCCTACCCTGCCCTTGGGAATAAATTAATCCTTTATGTGCCAGGTGTGGTAATGAAAACAATGAACTTAGAATCTACATTAAAATGATACAGTCCTTTCCCTTGTACTATGGTAAGGAGAGGAGGGCTAGATGCAACAAGGCTTTGTTAGTTGGAAGGAGCAAGATGAGTACTGTGAAGTGATAAGTAAAGGAGGTGGCCTTGAAAACGTACAGAGTATATTCAGAGTCGCCTGCAGAGTTATGCAGTTCTACAATCAAATCGTGAGGGGAATTGAAACAGGATTTGTATTCTTAAAGGACATATTACAGAATTCCTGCTCGTCAGTGCTAACATCCAACCCTCTTTAATGGGACTTAGAAGAAGATTTGATGGATACAGGTCACTGGTTTCAAATTGTCTTGTAAAAAGTGTAATTAGAAATTCTGTTTCTGGTTTTCCCTGACAATAATTTTTTAATTGTTGCTGTTCGGTTGCCATTAGATTTTTTTTCATTATCTGGTGTAGTGTGAACTCTCATGCTCCATTAAGTGCTTCTTTTCCTGAGAATTTAAACTTTATCTGGTGGTCATAAATGTACTTTGCATGAGTGTAGTTACACCTGAGGATAATTTTTGATAGATTAAAACTGAGAGCTTGGACTATTAGGCACTGAGTGCCTTGGAAGATCAGGATGTTAGTCAATGTTTTACCTTTGCCATCAAAATGTGGAAACACTTTCTGGCATAAGAAACCAGTTAAACTGAAGTGGATTTTTGTCTTCATAAGATAAATATGCATAGGAAAATATTATAGCACAATAGCAGGACATGCTCTTGTCACTAAGATGAATATCCAGCAATGACCTCTTAAAAGAAGGGGGGAAAAACCCCCACACTGTATTTCTATGTTTATTGGAGTTTAATTTCTACATAGAGTTTCATGCATAACATAGCTCAGCAGATGGTAGCCTGCAGGGAGAAGAAAAATTCAGTCTGAGAAATATTTCACCAGAGATGCACCTCTGAATTTTAGTAGCCTTACAGCCAGGAAGTTGCTTTCAAGATGCTGAACAAGGCTGCAACAACCTGCTGAGGTTAAAATTGACTAAGATTTTTTAGGGGTCATTGATGGGACAATGCTGAGTGTACAAGCAGCAACACTCACTTTGATGTATTCTTTGAGTTGTAAATATGTGAGCAGTGTGATGAAACATGCTTTATCCAACTCCTTTAATAAACAAAAATGCACCTGTGATGGGCCACAAAGATGATCAGAGGGCTGGAGCACCTCTCCTATGAAGACAGGCTGAAAGATTTGGGGTTGTTCAGCCTAGAGAAGAGAATGCTCCAGGGAGACCTTAGGGTAGCCTTCCAATATTTGAAAGTGGGCACCAGGAGGGCTGGGGGAGGACATTTTTACAAAGGCATGGAGTNTGCGCCTGCTGCTATCTTCCCCCGCTGCTGTTTTGGCTACTGCTGCTGCTGCTTTCGCCGCCGCTTGACCCCTTCCCCGTCTTCCCGCAGGTTATTATATCTATTTGTAATAATTTTCTTGTTTTCTCTTCCCTATACTGTTATATTTAAACTGTAAGAAATAAGTTTGTTCTTTTTTTTTCTTGACTTCATAACAAAACCAAAAAGAAAAAAACTACGTGTTGTGGTGATTTTGTTCTACCAGGGGAGGGATCCACCCTAACCTGGTACAGACAGGAAAAAGGAAGAAGCTGGACAGAGATCAAACATTAGGAAGAAATTCTTCCCCATGAGGGTGGTGAGGCACTGAAACAGGTTGTGCAGAGAAGTTTTGGAACCTGTAAGTGTTGAAAGCCATGTTGAGTGAGGGCCTTGAGCAAGCTCTTCTAGTAGGAAGTGTTACTGCCCATGGTGTGAGAGCTGGGACTAGGTGATCTTTAAGGACCCTTCTGACCCAAACCATTGATCCTATGATATTTTTTCAGCAAGTAAATCCAAAGACAAGCCATATGACAGAAGTGGCAAGTAGCTTTATGACTTTTGTTGTCCATTTCACTGGATGTCCTGAGTCATTAGCACATGAGATTTCAATTTTGAAAAGCAACCCTAATGACAGTACTTGAGTACACTGCTTACTTCCTGCTCAAGCAATTAAATAAAAATTATCCGTCGTTCACATTAGTGTATGTTACTGACTTCATTGCTGCTCTTTCCTGCCCTTGGCTGGGCAGCACTAAGCTGGCTGGCCGTTGACTCTCCCAAGAATACAAACCGTTCTGTGCCAATTTAGCATCTTGAATGGGATGAGAGAGCAGCAGAAGACTTGCAGGAGCGTGTAACCTAGAGGAATGGTCTCTTTAGCGGTCATTTCCCACTCAGCCTGCTTAGCTGCAGTGCAGCAGTGACTCCAGCAGAGAGGGTACCATAGGGTGTTATTTGGAGGCTGCTGTAACAGGATAGCAAGTTTGATTGTGCTTTTTTGTGATTACTTAATGCTCTAGGCTTACAAGGAGCATCTGAGTTGGTGAGCGTTTGTTTCTAGTAGCATTTGATTAGGTTCTGTTCTTTGCTTTCAGAGTCCCAGGTATTTACTGCTCTTTAAAGATACTCTGCTAGGAATGTAGGAGGAGTCATGGAAACGTTGTTACCTGTAGGTGTTTTCATGATAGCTACACATATTACTAAAGCTTCTTTACCTTTGTTAGTCACGAGGTTTTGTCGTCCTTTTTTGCTGTTACATACTAACACTGTGAGAGAGAAATATTTTTACTTTTGAGATTTCATGCTAAAAATTCAAACCAAATGGTAAACGGTTTACTTTTTTTTTTACTTCTAGTGATGATTTTAATATAAGCAGCTTTGATTTCTAGTCCACTTCCAAAGTACTGCAACATGACTTTTGCAATTCTTTTGCCTTTGGTCTCATCTAGTTTCACCTGCAGAGTCATTTAGTACTTGTCATAAACAGTGTTTGGCTTCCTCTGCTCTCCTCTTCATGACATGAACATCAAGCTTTGAGACTGGAAGTAACTAACTATATTGGCATCTTATTTGTTTAAGAGAGAAATCTTTACCCTGAAGAAGCAATCTCATTACAAAAAATATTAAAGCACACTAGTGAGGAAAAAGATTCATAGGTAATCAAATGATGAGGACTGGCTGGTGATGCTGATGTGTTCTGGGAGATTCCATACCACGTCTGGGCCATGCTACGTTCTCAAAAGCAGTATGTGTACATGGAGTGAGCTTCCTACCCAGAGGAAAGGGTGAGCACCTTTGCCAGCCCAGGACAGGAACATACAATGTCACTTGGGAAATGTCTGTCCAAAGGCATCTGTTCATCATTGTCATGCTGCTAAATTTATGTCTAATAGACGATGACATAGAAAAGCTTCAATGAAAAAAAAAGATCACATCTTTTCACTTAATGACAGAGAATGCTCAAAATACTTGATTCACACTCATGCTTCACAAGCATGTGAGAGTCCGAAGAAGGGCAAAAGCAATTTTTAGTAACTACTACTTCATTAAATCTTTATTATTTGGCAAATGGATTTTTCATTTCTTCCTGTCATGATTTTAGATATTCAGGGAGATGAAACACATCCTGGGCATGAATGGTTCTTGGAAAGGCTGTGAAGAGGTTTCTGGTTCTTTGCTTTTGTTGTCAAACAGCTGAACTTCTGCAGGACAGTGCATTTGATTCTGTAATCTGCTGGAGACTTTTAAAGTTAGATCTTGTTTCCTTGCCTGTGGGTGATGACTTCCAGGTAGCCATTGTCCACAGAGCTCTGTGATGAGGTGGTTCTGTGGCGTGTGTCTTGGGATATATAGTTTGACCATGGACCCTGTGACTGTAGGGGTAAACACCAGGGATCTGAAATAAAATTCTCATGAGGCATAATGGCAGCAATATTTTTTAATTTAAATATTGGACACAGTTATTAAACTGTTTTAAAAAAGGTTTATTGTCTCCACAGGTTTAAAATAAAATGAAACCAACTTTACATTAGTGATTAACTATAGCACATTGCTTTTGAAATGGGCATGAAGAGAGTTATGATGATAAGTAAACGTCATATTTAACAGAAAATATTTCAAGTTCTTTCAGAACTTCCTGCTCGTTTCTTTAGAAATCTAAGACTGACTTATCTTACTCTGTGCGTGTGTATTGGATGAATTTCTTCCAGGATGTGTTGGCTCATTTCCTTGAGTACTTCTAAATTTTCTAGGGTTTTTGTTTTTTTTTTCCAGTAACAACAAATAGCTGAAAAAACTTTAAGGAAATGAGTCAACCTCCTGAAATAAATTGCTTACTGAATAGAGGATGCTGTGTTCGAAATCATAGACACCCTTGATACTTCTCTGTATACTTATTTACAGATATTCTCTGAAAATCTGTTATATATATGCCAAGATTCGAAAGGATTTAGGAGAAAATATCCCCAAAAAAGCACCTGAGCTTTGCCATTTGAAATGTAGGGCACGTTGTCAGATTCAACATCGGTATCAATGCAAGAGGGTTGCGGTTTGGGAAGTGACAGGCTGAACCTCTAACACAAGAATAAGAACTCGCTGAACTGGAGTGTAAATTAAGGGGAATAATGTAAATATGCTGAGTTGAGGATAACCAAGCTCTCTTAAAATGGTATCCTGAAATCCAAAGACTGTGTAGGAAATCTGCTTCTGTCTGGATTTCATGACTTGCAAACAATTTGAATTCAGATTTCAGAGCCCTTTCTGATGGAATTCTGCATGTCCTGTAGGCTGAGGCTGATGGGTTTGCTCTGTGAGGAAAGGTTCACCACATGGCCTCCCTCCCTTCAAGGCTGCACAGGCCTTGCTGAGTCACTGCACTGGCAACTCTCAGGAATCTGACACTGTTAGTTTAAAAATAAGCAAGAAGGCACCATTTTAGTAACATATGTGCCTTACAGAGTAGGTAGACAAGGCTTTGGGATTTTCTTTTCTTCCTAGGAATTACTCAACTGATGAGCAGAAATGAGGAAGCTAAACATCACGATTTGGGATTTTTCTGTCTGAGGACAGAAACTAAAGTAAAACCAGACAAACCTGAATTCTTAAGGAGTTTGACATCTGCATCTGAACTTCAAACTTGAATACAGCAGTAATTAGCCAGTTTGCTGTGCCTTAGTCTATTGCACAGAAAGTCCCTGATGCAGGCAGTAAATACCACACCTCAGGAGGTTTCACTTGAAGGAAAACCTTCTTTGGTGTGAGGATACTGGAATATTGCAGCGGGCTGCCCAGAGTGGTTATGGAGTCTCCTCTGGAGACTTTCAAAACCCACCTGGACATCCTGGGTAACCTGATCTAGGCAAACCTGTTTTAGCAGTGGTGCTGGACTGAATGATCTCTAGAGGTCCCTTCCAACCCCCCACCATTCTGTGATCTCTAAACAGCTGACATATGTTGTCAGCTTAGCAGGCCCTGCATACAAAATATGAATACTTGCAGTTCACAGCAGAAAGAAGTAAGTGCAGAGTAACTGCAAAGGTATTGACTCAGTGTGTAAAGTGTCTCAAACCTTGAGAGCTGGACAAATTCAGATACAAAATAAAAATCCATCTGTGATGCTCTACAGGCTTCCCCCTCTGTAGAGGGAGGGAGTCACAAGATGATGCCAGTTTCTGCCTCTGGTGGTGGAGCTGTCCTCAGCGTTTCTCCTGCGATTTGCAGTCATGAACAATTGACTTACTATTTCTTAACTGATTTGAAATTTCTCTTGTTGGAGGGTAGGTGTTGGCCATGATGGTTTGATACTGGAACTCCGAAGGTTTTTAGTGTGACCTTTATGAGCGAAGTAGCAACAGGTGCTAGGAGTTCCAGCTGCAAGTAGCACTGTGGCTGCCGGCTTTTCTGAAGGAGGAACACAGATATTTCTGACTTACTCTGAAGAGATTAAAATGTGAAGGTGGTGATGGAACAAACCATCCAAAACCTCCTACAAAAATCCTATGACCATGAACAGTTGTAAGGCAGTCCCATTTCCCAGTGCTGAGGGAGGAAAGGGATGACCTTTTCCTCTCAATTTTTGGGATATTTACATAAGATTATTGTGTGGTGTTTTTGTTACAGTATCCTCTCTAACCCTTTATAAATATATTTCCAACCCACTCTGCTTTTCTGGTGTAAAATCTGACTACTTGACTTTCTAGTTATGTATTGTAGCTTTTCATATAATCATTCACAGTTCTTGTGGCGGTGGCAAGGCCTCTGTGACTGTGTGGGGATGGAATGGATGCTGCATTCCTCATAACAAGAGTGAGCAAAAGAGCAGAATAATCATGGTCTATTTAAAACAGCAGCAGCAAAAAGTAATGCATTACTGGAAACATCCCTGTTGAAGAATATGAAGAAGTTGTTGATTGTAATGCATTTGACAGGAATACGGGAAAGGAAAACAGTGCTTGCCATGTGATTGGTTTGCACGTCAGCTCCAAGCTGAGGCAATGGTATCTGGAGTGCGGTAGAGAAAAAACAGCAGAAGTAGATAGCTACAACCACCATGAGATAGGGCCTACACCTTGTGACAAAATGAGTTTGGTCTCCTCAGCAGAGAACTGACAAAAACTCGTGTGTTTCTGCCAAGCAAGCAAGCCACAGTCCAAGGGAACCTCCATCAGGTCAGGGATGGCACAAGAATGCAGGCACTAAGACAAGCGAAGACATTAGATTTCCTGTGCCCGTGGACGTCTGTGAAAGTGTGTGCGCAAATGTAGAATGTGCTGTGCTCCTGAACTGTTTCTTGGCTATCCTCTATCTGCTGGAATATTAATACAATGTGTGACCACACAATATTGTTTGGTGGAAATGACTGGGAAAAAAACCATAGAATTATAGGATGGCTTGAGTTGGAAGGGAGCTTAAAGATCATCTAGTTCCAACCCCCCTGCCATGGGAGGGACACCTCCCACTAGACTAGGCAACTCAGAGCTTCATTCAGCCTGATACTGAACACTTCCAGAGATGAGGTATCCACAATTCTCTGCACAACTTGTTCCAGTGTCTCACCACCCTTGTACTAAATAACTTTGTCTTCCTAGTGTGCAATCCAAATCTGCCCTGCTCTAGCTTGACCCACTGACTGAAGCCTTGCCTCTCAGAGAGAAAAAGATTTTTGGGGTGTGCTGCAGAATTCATCAACAAAAATAAATATTAAGAATTTTAGTCCTTGTTCTAGGTTGCTTTGTTTTTCTGTTAAAAGATAACTGGAATACTACAGTTAATAGAAAGACCTATAGAATAACCTACTAATGCAATTTTATTTCTGAAGACATTAGGACTATATACAGTGGTGCAATTTACAAAAAAGAAAAAAGCACCTTCAGTGATACATCAATAACTCACCAGTTTGCATAAGAAGATATATGATCAGATTTCAGGTAAGACATCAACCAAGGACCTGATGGCACATTCATGTACAGAGCATGATACAATATTAAAAATAGTACTGTGATGTGCTTCTGAAAGGTGAACTGAGTTAGCCTTCAGTTATACTGGGCTGCATCAAGAGCAGTGTGGCCAGCAGGGCAAGGGAGGTGATTCTGCCCCTTTAATCTGCTCTCGTCAGACCCCATCTGGAGTACTGTGTACAGTTCTGGAGCCCCCAGCACAGGAAGGACATGGAAGTGTTGGAACTGGTCCAGAGGAGGGCCATGAATATGATCAGAGAGCTGGAGCAGGTCTCTGATGAGGACAGACTGAGAGAGTTGGGGCTCTTCAGCCTGGAGAAGAGAAGGCTTCAAGAATACCTTATAGTAGCCTTCCAGTATCTGAAGGGGGCCTACAGGAAGGCTGGGGAGGGACTATTTACAAGGTCTTGTAATGCCAGGACAAGGGGCAATGGGTTTGAACTGACAGAGGGAAGATTTAGACTGGATGTTAGGAGGAAGTTCTTTGTAGTGAGGTTAGTGAGACACTGGAACAGGTTGTGCAGGGAGGCTGTGGCTGCTCTCTCCCTGGAGGTGTTGAAGGCCAGGTTGGATGAGGCCTTGAGTGAGCTGTACTAGTGGGAGTTGTCCCTGCCTATGGCAGGGGATTGGAATTAGATGATCCTTGAGGTCCCTTCCAACCTTACCATTCTATGATTCTATACACTTACTGAAAAACTCTCTGGTGTCCATAGTGTTTCCATAATTGTGCCATTAAGTTCTGCAGTGTCAGCGTGCTGGTGCCAGGTCCTAAAATGGGATCATCTCTGTTTGCAAGTAATCAGTTACGAACAATATTGAATCATACAAAATTGGCAGAAACCATGTCTTGTCTGAAAATCATGCCTAGGTACTCAGCTTATTAATTATGCTAAACAAGATTTTGAGGATCAAAACTGACTTTATGAAATGGTGTGTAGTTAGGTGTAATATAATCAACAAGAACAGGGTCTTTGTTTTTAAAGATGCACTTTTTGTATGATTTTAAAGCCCTGAGGGCATTTTTTTGTTGTTTTTATATATTATTATATGTGTATGTTACTATATACTCTGCCATATTGAGTAATCCTGGCTGATGTTGTCTGCCAGTAACAGAATAATACATGGGAATATACTGGGGTGAGTTAAGCATTTTATTTCAGGTGCAACATGAGTGCTAAGTGCTCAGAGATGCTGTTTTGCTTCTTACAACTTCCCTGGGCTTCATAATGAACTGCTATTACCCTATATAATGTATTAAATCTGCTATTTATTAATAGCCATATCAAATCTGAAGCAAATCCTGAATCCTTACAACAACAGCAGGTGGTAGGTAAAAAAGAAGAATCTGATCAGTGCTTGAAGTATGAAATACTTCTTGGAACCATAAAGCATGTCAGCATATTTGAAGTCAAATGACAGCAGTAGACTAATGAATAATGTTTAAAATACTGTAATGTTCAGATCTTTTATGCCAGTTCAGAATACAGGTTTTTGAAAAAAACTAATTTCAGGTGAGAGGGACCGTAAAGACCCTGGAAGAGCTTTTCAACAGTGGAGGATCTACAAGAGGAGGTATCTGTCATTAGATCTTGCCATTGTGAGGCACTGAGGGGGAGGTGGAAAGTGTTAGCTGTCTGGGAAAATGAGTGGTGATGGTGACAAAGGTAGTGAGGAACGTGATTCAGCATATTCCTTTAATAGCCTTCCTTAGAGCACAACTTGCGTGGATGTCTTTATGCTGACTTCTTATTGCTCTGTATCTGTAAGTTTTCCACAGCACTACTTATCAGCCATTTGGATGCCTTTCCTGACTTAAACATATATAAATAAAACAGCAGTACCTTACTCTTTACTTAAACTAGAGGTTATGTGGTTTATAGAGACATGCAGTGGTTTACGCAGAAGTATCCACAATATCATAGTTAATTGGTTCACTGTCTAATAGAGGCATGAGAGGGAAGCATTTGGTACCTTGATTTGGCTTGGATTACTGAGAAGTTGAAGTGTGACAAAAACATATTGTTTAAATACAAGCATTCTCCTGTCTTCCAAAGCAACAATCTCTCTGACTTTGTAACAAATTCCCTCAGAAACCTATTAGTGTCAGATGACAATAGGATAGTTTGCATTCCTACTTAAACAACTCATAATATTGAAGATAAACTTCAGAAATAACAGCTGCCAAGGGAGCATTAAATCCCACAAGATCCTGAGGGGATGTGTGCTGCAGAGACATATTTTATTGACAACTTTTAGAAGCTAGAAGGATTTCTAAAAGGCAGTGAGTAATGACTTGGAACTGGCAGGAAAAACCACACATTTAGAAATGTTTCTGTATTAGCCATGGGAATGGACTTGAAAACTGAGAATAAAATGCTAACTACTATTGTGACTGTCAGAATCTGGAACAGCTGAAGAATATTTATCATACAGCATCAGACACTGTAAGCCATAATCAAGGGCATTCAAAAGCGAAGCTGAGGAACATGAAGGCAGTCTTTCCTTTCAGAGGTGAATCTGTTGTCTCCACCCAGTGATGAAGGATGCCATATTGCTGGAAATTCAGAGCTGTTTGTGCCATCACAGTAAGTCAGGCTTCAAACCATCAACCATATGAGAAGGCAAAACCCAAACTAACTTCCTGGATCCCTGGATGTTATCTGTTGTATTTAGAAAAATTCCTTTTTCTGGGCATTTTTTTCTGTTCTGCAGGTATATTGCATTTGGGGCTTTTTAGGCCTTCATTCCTATCAATAATTAATTCTTTCGTACACACACAGAAAAAAAAAAGGTAAAGTAAGAGCTGAAAAAAATACAGAAAGTGTGATTGAATGGTTACATGAACCTCCAGAGGATCTTTGGGGAGCATGCCTGGCACTGACTTTGTTCCATGCTGGTTCATTCCAGGAAAGAAAAAGGAATTTTGGGAAACCTGAAGGTGGGGCTTACTGCCAAAAGCAAAGTAAAACCACCCATGACTGGCTGTAAAAGCAACTGATGGATCGTAGTGTGCAAAGGCTGGGTCAGCTCTTTGGCTCTGAATGTTTTGTACTCTTGAGTTTTACTCCCTTTCTAATGATGCATTCAGATTTTTTTTTTTCCTTTTAATAAATATCTTAAGGAAAATGTTTAGTGATCCTTTCTCAGGCTTTCATCTGTGCAAAAAGCCACTTGTGGTAACTGGTGGAGGATACACCTATGTGGGCAGTTAAAACTTCAGTTGTTTTTGTGGTCACACTCATTCTCATGGCTATCAGCAGAATGTGCCATCTGCAAGGGAGCACTTTTTTCATGTCACACATGTCAGACCTCCCCACAAATGAGATTTTAGTTCATTAGGATACTTGATGGGAATTTAAGAAGAGGTACACATCTTTTGTCTCTTCTGCTTTCTTCGGACTTGCATACTATTTGTGCAGTTCTAGAAATCTGTTTGCTGAACCTAGACTTTTTGTTTGCTAGGTAAAGTTTTTTTTCCCAGAATTTATTAAAAATTATATATATGTATAAGGAGTCTCTGAATCAGCAGCTCTTCATTTGTGGTTGTGAGACAAATTGAAGATTAGAGGTGTAAGCTCTTGCTGAGTGGCCACAGTTCTTGTGCTGATGAAGATTCCTTTATTTTGATGACTAAAGATCATGGAGTTACTTTTCAGGTAAAGCTGCTTGTGACTGGTTGGTGTTTGTATCTCTGCAGGGCCTGGGAGGTCTTGCTGGTTAAAGTATTGCACTTGCAGTTGGTGGCAGTTCCTGATCTGCAGTGATAAACCTCATCCTTGGTGCTTTATAAGCATTTTTGCTGTCTGCAGTTACTCAAAAGGAGGTTGTAACGAGGTGAGTGTTGGTCTGGTTCCCCAAGTAGCAAGTGACAGGATGAGAGAAAATAACTTGGGCATTAGGAAAAATTTCTTCACAGGAGGGGTTGTCAAGCCCTGAAACAGGCTGCCTAGGGAAGTGATGGAATCATCATCTCTGGAGTGTAGACGTGTTCTTAAGGACATGTTTTAACAGTGGACTTTGTAGTATTAATGATAATGATTGGACTGGATGATCTTAAAGGTCTTTTGCAGGCTATAATTCTGTTTCCTAACTATTGCTAAAATGTAAATGTTTTTGCCAGCAATAAGTCTGTTGGAATAGGAATGGGGGGGAGAAAAAAAAAAAAATCATGTGAATAATGCACCAGTGAATTCAGGGCAGTTTCTGGCAGGAGATAATTGTATAAACTGAGGAATTTGTATCACTTGAGTAAGTCAGAATGGGCCTTCAAAGTCATTCCTGATTACTGCGATCAGTAACTAATTGTGGCTTTCCAGCAGCTTTGACAATCATCACTCATGTGAAGATTTTGACCTAATAAATTTGTTAATATGAAAGCTTTGTTAATAATTTACAGTTTCTTACAATATATAATTATCTTGATTTTAGGACCAGAGGATGGAAATAGGAAATAGGCAAAACATTTGTGAAAAAGTGTGTGCAAACTATGTGCAAATTTTTAAAGCACTCATATCATTAAAAAGTTGTGAGGCATGGAAAATATGATGGCTACTGATAATTAGGGCTGGGATGGCTCTTAATTAGGGCATGAAGGTTTTGAGGTTATTATCCAGGTAGCAATGAGCTTGACAGCTACATATTAGGGGACCCATATTACCATTGACATGGTTTCTGTTAATAATGTACCAGTACTGCTGTAAGCCCCATATAAAATGGCGTTGTTTATTCTGCTCTGCAGAGCAAAAAGTGGAAGGGAGCAGAAGGGTGAAGAAAAAGGAAAGAAGGAAACTTGAAAATGTTCTGTGCAAACTATAGATCAGTGATATCAAATGTGCTGGTGACTGTGCTTCATGGGGCACATTGCTGGAGAAGGACAGTGCTGAAGCCAAGTGTTTCAGTGGGCTTTGGTGGACAGTTGCCAAGTACTCATTTGCTGATTTCTGGTTTTGAAATTGCATAAATAAAAATGGAACAAAAGCTACTCTGGGTTTAAAACAACATGCCTGTGCTTTAACAATCTCTTCTAGCCTGTTATGCTTTTACACGTGTGCACTTCAGTGATGGCTACAATCTTTAAAGAGCAGATGTACATTTCATAATGCTTCAAAATGGTGCTGTATTTTTAGATTTGCAAACAACANAAATAGCACACAGTCATCTTGGTGCTATTTTAAGACCTCTCAGTTGACAGTTCCACAAGAAAAAAACTCTTTTTGAAGGGTAAGTCAGTTACAGGAGGGATTGCATGTGAAGTAAAGTGCACTTAAGGTTAGCTTCTGAGCTAGTAATGGTTCTCAAATGAGCCAAAATCTTACCAAAATCAAATACAGAAGAGAGCATTATGTCATTCAGTCAGCTTTCCTGTGTCAGCCCAAATGTTTGGGGTTTTTTTTATTGCTCAAATTTTAACTAACCTAACTACTCCAGTCCTCAGAAGATGTGTCCTGTTTTCAGAGAGCAGCAGCAACCTGAATTGTAGCAATGATCTTACAGCAAAGGAGTTGTCGTCCAAGTACATTTTGAGGCTGTGAAGGTTGGAAATGGATGGGGTTTCTTATTCCAAGAGCAGACTCAACAGAGCCACCATAACCACCAGGCCCTTCACAAAGGAGTTTCCACTTCAGAAACATTTGACCAGAAAAAGTCAAACACAAAACAACCCCCACAATTTCTCTTACTACCTTGGCTATCTGCATACATGACCAGATGCTGCTGCTCCATAAAAACTATGTTTACATGCTTAATATAAATGACCCCTCACTTTATCCACTGGCTAGTAGATTACGTATGATCAGCCCCACCAGAGAAAGGCCTCTCTGTGCCTGCAGCTGCACTAGCAAAATTGTGCTTTTGTTGGTAATGTTTATTTACCAACAGAATGTATCCGGGGGCAGGATAGGCTGTGTTGATACAAGCATAGCTCTGCTGGAATCATGTCTTCCACAGCAGGAATACTTTGGTGGATTTTCTAGTTTTTCTGGCAAAGTCTTGTGCTGGGAAGGTGGTCACAGATAACAGTGCCTACCCTTTTCTCATGGGAAGCTGCAGTCCTGTTCTGCGTGCAGTTCCAGCACGCTCAGCAGCTCATGCAGTGCCAGAAGTGACTGGTTATCTGACACCATATAAGGTTGTGATCGAGAAGGAAAATGATGAAAACCATTCCACAGTAAACTCTAGCTGGCAGATTAAATATGGCACAGAAAAACTTAGATACAGCTTGCTTCCCCTCCCCCCCACACCCACCCAAATGTAGTTCTGACTGTATTTGCTCCCCAGATGACCCTTTGAGTTAATTAGAAACTCAAACCATTTTTTCTAGATTTGCTGGATAGGCCTGTAACATACAGGTAGAGGAGTTTATGCTCCTCTCTACTTCTTAAAAGCAGGAGATAGTCACCTTTAGAGTACAAGGTTGTGGGAACACGTAGACTGCAAGTGTGGGATGAGTTTAGGGATATGCTGGGGAACTTGATATATTTTATTGAGAAGGAATTGTGGCTATGAAGATGGATTTGTATCAGTGCTTGAACAAGATGTGATACACAGAAATGAACTGGGAAAAGTGAGAACCAGAAGATTTCTACAAGTGTCAAGGTGGATGCTACAGGAGAGAGACAGGCTTCCCTTTTCCTCTATATATTACTTGCAGCTTTTCTCTCCTCCTTTAGTATTTACAATATGATAGCCCACTGAATTAGTCTAGTGCTTTAGTATAAGTGTGGTCCAACCTGAGTAGCCATTGGTGGCCTAAATATGAACTTCCAAGCTGTTCCCTGCCTGATGGCCCCTGCTTTTGGTTTTCCTCATGAGAAACAGGCTTTCTCCATCTCCTGAAGATGTCACATGCCCCAAACCATCAGCAGCTAAGACCACTGTGAGCTGATGTTAGAAGTGGTGCTGCTCTTGCCTCAGCTGTATGATGCTTCCTTCAGGAGAAGGTGGAAGCATCCCCCACACTGTATTTACCCCCACACACAGCCAACTGTGTCTCAGTGAACTCAATGGTAGGTGGTTTATGAGTGTTTTGTAAAGATGTAGGGACCTTCCTGCAGTGTGATGAGTATCTGGTAGTCTTTATGGCTAAAGTCATACTGTGCTGTCTGCCAAGAGTTCATTGAGTGTAGTTCTGTAGCTTTGGTTTTTGTCTATCTTTATGCCTGTCTGCCAGTATCCAGTCTCTTATGGTGCCTTGTGTACTTGTGTTGTGTAGGTTCTGCCTTCCAGGCCAGCCTGATCAACTGGTTGGTGACCCACGCTGCAGAGCCCTGGTGCTGCATGGCTGACACATGTCTGAAACCTGAAGTGTAGGTGGGAAAGAAATGCACATTGTTTTATGGAGAAGGATTCATAAGATTTTCAGGAAAGAGGTTAAGCTTGAGGTCATTTCCTTCCTATTGTTAATGCTTTTGAATTTTTGCCAGTGAGATGGGTGAAAGGATTTATTTTTGTCTTTGAATGCTTTGAATTTCAGTGATGTCTTTACTTAGAGTACGGAGAAGTGGAAAGGTGGAATTCCACTTTATTCCTGCAATTGTACTGTGTCATATGTCTGAAAATATCACTTGTACTTTTTTTTTTTTTTGCAATGTCTTTATCCTGCATTCTAATTAAGTAACCCTCTGAACTGCTGCTATGCTTTGGAATGTCCCCTCCTGTGAGGCACATAGAATAATATATTTGCTTTGGTTGGAAGAGACCTTTAAGATCATCTAGTCCAACTGTTAACCTAGCATGGCCTGTTCACTACTAAGTCATGTACCATAGCACCACATCTACACAGCTTTGAAACCCCTCTAATCCTTTCTTTTCTCATCAGAAGATTTCTATCTTATGTTTTCAATACCATCTAAGTTTTCTGAAGTACTAGGAAGTGCAATAAGATCTGTTGCTAATGTGTAGAAGGATCTAGTAGCTGCTTAGGCAGCTTTTAAGACTGGTAAGTGTTTTGTTCTTAGCTTTTTGATAGGTCGCTCTGATGGTATTCAAGGAAGAACAACTTCCAACTGTTCAGCACACAGCTATGTTTGATAGTTTTCTTGTAGCACTCCAGTTCTGGTGTTCGTTCTCCTTCTACTCTTCAAAAATACAGTTCCTAGAGGTGCTCAACCAAAGTCATACAGGAGCTTTTTGTTTGTCATTACCAGAGAATCTTAATTTCTTTGACTGGAAGCATTTTTTTGGGAAAGTCTTCAAACCAAGTATGGATAAATATTCTTTTAAGAGGGGCTTTTGTTACCTCATCATTGCTAGGAAAACCAAGATCTGTTTGGAGAGCTTGAGGCTTGTGCTCCACAAACGTACATGTTTGTTAAATGTGTGCTGTGAAGGACTTCAGTTGCAGAGATACCTTTAAGTACTTTATTCTTGCAGTGCTGGGGCTACTTTGGCAGAGTTTGGCTCCTTGTTGTAAATGGAAGGAGTTGTAGGTCAACCACCAGCATCCCTCAAAGGGCTTGTGTGCAGTTGAAGCACTTGGCCATGTGGAGCCCTGTCTAAGCCTCTACATTGAGGTGGCATTTACCAAGAGTAATGGCATCTCTCTGCCACCTGCTTTTCCTCCCGCTCAGCAGTGCCCAGTGCAGTTATCCAGGGCTCGAGGCAGCTTCATCTCAGCCAAACGTCACTTGCCTCCTCTGCAGTAACTGGATTTGCCGGGAAGTCCTGTGGGAGAGTGGGCTCCTGAGTAAACAAAAACCAGCGCTTCCAGTGAGCTCCCTCTGTGCTGCCTTGCTGTCATTTCGAGGATTTAACGACCCTCCTCTTCACGTCAGCCCGCCCCACGCTGCGGGCCGTGCCTCTGCTTAGGAATCCTCCCATGGACAAGGCAAGGAAGGAAGTGGAGGGAGGATGGGGCTTCAGCATCCTGTACCCTTTGGAGGGGAGCGGCTGCAAATAGCTGAACTTGAAGGACGTAATGCTTGATGTGTTTTAACACGGGCTGTTTGAACCAAGATAAACCCTTAGAAGAGGCAGACGATTGTCTGTAACTGCTAGAAACTGCCTGGGAGTTGGAGAACATCCTTCTGAAACCCTTTCCTTGAAATGACAAGAGGAAGGGAGAGGACAGACGCGCCTCGTGGAGCCGAGCTTATGCAACAGTGCTAACACAGAGCTAAAACCTCCAAACTTGAACTGCACAGACTGGATCCAGAAGGTTTTTGTAGGAAACACCATTGGCAAGTGGGAAAAGGGATGCTGTTTTCAGGATTCATCCTGTAAAACATTAATTTATTTGATTCTTCATTTTGTTAATTTGACTCTGATGGAGGAATGCAGTTTAAGATTCACAGACATCTTTTGGAATGGCCAGGTAAGGCTGCAAGGTGCAGCTAAGTATTGCTTTTTAATGTCAGTAATGTAGGAACACTGGTGCTGTCTTATGTGATAAATGCTTTGGCTCCAGTGGAAAGCCTGTGAACAGTTCACAAACTGAGGTCGAGGGCCTGAAAATCACAGGACATGAGCTGTGTTGGGGGAGGTTAAGATGCGTTTGTGTGGTAGTAACTTCTGGGTACTGTATTGTAAGTGGGTTACCAAAATGTGATTTTTTTATCATCACTGCTTGCAGTGGGAGCTGTGCCTTGGCATTGTTCATTTATGTACTGACTTTCCATCAAAGGAGTGAGGCCTCAGGTGGTGAAATTTGTCTTCTCCTTCAAATGTGTCCTGATGCAGTTTTTATTTGCTTTTAAGCATGTTTTTGATAGAAAGAAGTTTGTTTAGTTCATTAGTTCAGTGAACATTGTGCTACTTTATTGATTAACCATGGATTATTGGGGGTTTTGGTGTCTTTGAGTATAATTAGATATTACCAAAGTGAAATATTGCATGAAGTTTAGTGTTCTAGACATTCCCAGTCCATTGCCCAAAATCCACAGTACTCTTTGAAATGTTGCTTCCCATGGTACATTTTGCTGGCAGTCTGCTTTACTGCTTGGCGAGTCTGGGCTCACACCGAAAAGCAAAGTGTACTTGCTGGCACTTGGACTGAGGCTTTGGGAAATGTGCAGTGAAATGCACCTAGACCAAGTTTCTGTTCTACATGGTTAAATGCCACTCTAGAGATCTTCTGGTGGTTGGCTCCAAATTAAGTTCAGAAATGTCCTCCAGTGCAGGTTAACTACAAACCTGCTCCTTTTAAAGGGTGAGTCAAATGACAGGATGAAATAGCTACAAGATGACCATCTTCGCTGGTACGCTTATGAGAGAAGCTGCTGGCAGATAACCAGTCTCAGCCTGAGACAAAGCTACATGTAGCATTGCTATGTACCAGCCTTCCAGCACCCCTGGCAAGACAGCGTCCAGTCAGAAAAATAACATTTAGATTGATGCTTTATAAGCTTTCTTGGGCTGACTACAAACACTTGTCAATAATTGGCTGCATTGCACACATCAGCTTCAGAGCCCAAAAATTTAGTGAAAGGAACCTAAACCGCTATGGAAATCAGCACTTCAACAAACTTCATTTAAAATTTTAAATTAAAAATAAACAACACAAGCACTTCAAAAGTTTCTGTGTCAGATATGTTCCATAAAGGGATGAAAAAGTGGACATTGGGATATAAATCCCAAATGAGGACCACAAAATAAGGCAGACGTACAGTGGTGTACCTTGATCTTTTCTGAGCCCAGCTGCGCTGCACAGATTTTTCAAGACCTGCAAACTGGAATACCCATATTTGGTAGTGAAAGATTAAAATGTTAACAATGGGTATAATTAAAACCATTCAGGAACATTTGGGATCTATTAAGCATCACCTTCTCTCTGAGCTGTGCATATAAGAGACCAGAATGCAGAAGTCTGAAGCTCTCTGATTCCTATAGGAGACTTTCAAATTCTTTCCGGTCCAGTAAACAGTCTGTGGTATTCCCACACTAGAAGTTTGTGACTTCTATAATGGTTTGGGATTTGAAGAATAAAACTCCTTTATATTCTATGGAGAGAAACCTTTTATCACATAACCTAGCATTACTGACCACAGAAACTGGGACCAGAAGGTGAGCAGTGGTTTGTATATCTCAGTCTGTGCACTGGGACCATGCAGACATTAATCAGTAGCAGTTGTTGGTTTCTAACTGCCTTGTCTTTCTTGGTTGGGTTTTTCAAAACTACACAAGATGATTGTAAAGTGGTGGATTTCAGATAGTTTATCTTCAGACAGAAATAGTGAAAGCGGTAAGACATCAAGAACAAATTGTTAACTCCACAGAAGCCTCTTGACTCCTGATGTCAGGTATTGGCTTTAGCAGGGTTTTCAACACTCCACAACATGTAAAACTGGGAGTAGCAGTAGATAAACCAGATGGTTGTGCTACTATTCAGACAGACTGAAGGAAGGGGCAGACAGGGATGTCATGGAGTTCCAGAGGAAATACCAGGTCCTGCCCCTGGGGAGTAATAACCCCTGATGCCAGAGCAGGTGTGTAGATTGTGACTGCCTGATTTGCAGAAGATGACCTGAAGGTCCTGGTGGACAAGTTGAACAGGAACAAAAAAAATGTGCCCAGGCCACCTGCTGGTGGTCCTGCTGGAAGAGCCTTCGTCATCAGGTTAAGGGAGGTGGTCCTTCCCCTTTGCTTATCACCAGTGAGACGCATCTGAGTGCTGTGTCCAGTTCTGGGCTCCCAGTTCAGAAAAGGCATGGGCATTTTGGAGCTTCTAGTGGCTCTTACTATTTTGTGACCATGATTTATTGTGCAGTGCAGTTCTGTAAGTTTCAACTGCACTGCTCATCCATTTATCCACCACTGATGTATTGCTTTGCACACAAAGAAGCCATACGGAGTCCAACCGTGATAGTGAGAACTGTCCTCCCTTCACTGGCACCTCAGGGCAGAACTGTGGTCATGGGTGCTGCCATGAAGAGCACAAGCTGTGGGCATTACAGATGCTGTTGTCACCCAACTCAGCTTAAAAGGTGGTGTAACTATGAAAGTGGAGGAAAAGGAGTTCAGTTCTTTCTATCAGGGTCAGCTGGTGGCTTAGAGTTAAATAAAGAGAACATAGTTCCTCAGAACACATTGCTGTACTGTGGTTTCAGATATCACTAGTCAGTTCCACACCATGACATTTTATTGTTACCCACTTTTCATGATAGAACATTTCATGTACAACCATTTGTGCAGTGATTGCAGGTCTGAGAAATAAATTAGTTTCTGTAGCATTTTGTCTCTATGGCTTATTGAGGGCAGAAGAATATCGTGCAACTTCCATTGTTTTCTTTCTTTCAGTGATGTGGACTCACTGGGCAAGATAATGCAGTAAGACAGTATTTTGTTGCATATTTTATGTTCTGGGAAAGGATATTTATATCTACTCTTTGGCCCAGATTCTGGCACAGCCTCCAGTTCCCCAAACAGCAACAATTATGTGCTAAAAGGGGATTAGAACTGCTTAGAATGTATGTTCTCTATGGAATATATATATATAGCTATGTGTATATATATATAGGTATATGTGTCTCTTGGTGAGACACTGGAACAGGTTGGTGAGACACTGGAACAGGTTGCCCAGGGAGGTCGTGGATGCTCCCTCCCTGGAGGTGTTCAAGGTCAGATTGGACGAGGCATTGAGTAACCTGTACTAGTGGGAGGTGTCCCTGCCTATGGCAGGGGGTTGGAACTGGATGATCCTTGAGGTCCCTTCCAACCTTACCATTCTATGATTCTATGATTCTATGTACACACACACACATATTAGTGTGTATAAACACATACTTATATAAACTGAAGAGAAGAGATAGTGGCAGTTCAATTCTGACGTTGAATCACAGAATCACAGAATTAACCAGGTTGGAAAAGACCTCTAGGATCATTGAGTCCAACCTATCTCTAACCCTTCTAATTAACTAAACCGTGGCACTGCTTTTTGTGCTCCATAATACTTTCTTTTACACGGATGAATATTACTGAAACTATCACAGTTTATTTTATTGCAATGTTAAAGCAAATTTTGGCAATATTGTGTACTGGAATAATTCTGTGCTATTTAATTTTGGTTGAGGTTTTTTTTTTTTTGCTGTTCAGTTTGGGTTTTTTAAAGTCCACAAACTGAAATTTGAAGTAGTTTTTCCATCTGCTTTAGTACTGTTATTTTTTCCCCTATGTAAGTAACATTGTAAAAGTAGGAGAGGGGAATAAATTCAGAAGAAAATCAAAGCTGTCTAAGCTAAATCCTGTAATTCGAGACAATTGCTGACATGCAGTGGTCTGTCAGCACCTCAGATCCCTCTATCTCCACCACCTTCTGTTGCAGTGACGGTGTGCCTGTGGGCAGAGTATCAGTGGTTTTATCTTCACTGCCACAAAAGAGACTTCTTTCATATAAAGGCTGAAAATCCAGTTTCTTAAATGTTGAATTTTATGAAATAAGGTGTAAATAAAATGCAACTGTCAACTCAGAACTGGAGACTCAGTTCATGCTGGACCTTTTCTGAAGCTCGTGAGTGACCCTGTAACAACTTACCATGTACTTTAGTTATTGATCTCAGAAAAATAAAGAATAGTTGCTTGTGCCTTCATGTTGGGAATCTCACTGTTAAAGACATATTTATTTTACTGCTTCAGAGTCCTTTGATTTGTTGAACAAAAATTAACATTTTCATGTATGTGGTTATAACAGTCTCTGTATCTTGAGATTATGAAGCTGATTAAATACAGAAATGCAGAAGAGTTAGATCATACTCAGGGAGGTGTTTTTCTGCCATGTAATATGTCTTAATTTACCTAGACTTAGCCAGAATACTGAATAACTTCAGACTTGCCAACTATGGAATTTTTAAAGTATCTGCTTGCTTTTGGTAGTACTTGTTTGGGCATGTGGTGAACCAGACCAGGCACTATTGAAGATTCACTTGGAGTTAAGTTATATAGAGTACTGCCTGGGGAAGATAATAGTGGGTCCTTGGGTTAGGAAGGCACATTTAAAAACAGAAAGTAAAGAAATAAGTCAGCAGTGTTTTGTTTTGATTAGAGTGTCTTTGCAAACTACTGAGTTTTGGGGGTGTTTTCAGGCCCATGGGGTGATTTTAAGGACTGTACTTTCAGAGTTCCTCTTTATAAAGCTTTGAAATAAATACATGAATGAGATACAACTTTCTTCAGAAGTTTTTTGCTGTAATGAAGAGTAACTCTGCAGACTTTAAGTTCTTTATGTTTGTGTGCCTGACTGGTGCGTGCACTTTATGTGTTATTGTGAAGAAAGGCTGAGGGAGTTTAGGTTCAGCCTGGAGAAGAGAAGGCTCAGGGAAGACCTTCTGGTGCCCTTTCAGTACTTAAAGGGGACAGTCAGAAAGCTGGAGACAGACATTTTAGCAGGGTCTGTTGTGATGGTCTTAAAGTAAAAGAGGGAGATTTAGGGTAGATAATTTTTTGCACTGACGCAGGTGAGACAGTGACCTAAGTTGCCCAGAAAGGTGGTAGATGTTCCATCTTTGGAAATATTCCAGGTCATGTAGTTTGGGGCTCTAAGCAACCTGCTCTAGGTGCAGATGGTGCTGCTGACTGCAGGGCGGTTGGACTAGATGAGCTTTGAAGTCCCTTCCAACCTCAAGTATTGTGTGATTCCATGTTGTATTTCACACAAAGTTCACAGGATCACAGGAAATTAGGGATTGGAAGAGACCTCTGGAGATCATTGAGTACAACCCCCTGACAGAGCAGGACAGAGTTAGGCCTGGGAGTATTATATACTTGAGGGTCACAAGTATCAGGAGAACCCTCCTATCCCTTCTTGTTGTCATTGAGATAATTATGAACCTAGCTTGGACTCATCATGATATTGAGGCATTCAAATTTCAGCTTTCTAAAAGTTCTCAGTGTTACCCATGTCTGGAGGCATAAAAATGTTGGTATCTTGCTATGGCTACCTCTTGACTCTTCCAGATTGTGGAGATAGTGCCTAACTTACTCTTTGGTAATTACAGAAATCCGTTACTGTGCTGGGTGGGACCTGCATGTATAGACTACACCAGTCATGTTCAGTAGAGTTACTGTGCTGTCGCTGAGATAATCAGTGAGAATGGAAAGGAGAACAAGAAACTTAAGTGCAAGTTTTTTATTTTTAAGATGAAAGGAAGAAAGCTGCATTGCTTATTATTCCTTCATCAAGAGCATATGTAAATGCAGGTGACAATTCTGTTGTTTACGTGGGAGTTCCTATCAAAGAAAAACTGCTTGGAATGAAAGAGGGCATTGTGAACTAAGCCACAGTGCTCTGAGTTCATGGTAAACTCTTCTACAGGTTGCACAATGTAGGTAACTTTTGTTCCAGTGTAGGTAATAAAAAGAGGAATTTTGTTTTTTTTTTAAACTAAGACTGAGGGATGTCAAGCACCACTGGCAAGAGTGAAGATGTTGTATTTGTGGTTGCAGGTCTAACTGACTAATGAAGAAACAGCTGTCTAAATGCACGTGTAAAATGTTGTGCTGCAGACTTCTGCAGAACTTCCTCTGCCAAAGAGTGAAGCTAGATTTACATAAACTTCCTTTGGGTCATGGTAACTAACCTTTCTGCCCTGTCAAACAGCTTCTCACTCTGTTTGTCTTTTGTTGTGTCCTTTGTGCCTTAATGCAAACTGGTAAATGAAACTCGAACCCCAGGACCAGTGTTTGTTACTGTTAGGACACAAAGCTTAGCTTGAGAGGGGAAAATAATCTGCAAATAAATAACTATTTGCCTCTCTGTTTTCTCCTTTGAATGTATGTTGCTGAATCTTTCACTTGTGTATCTGGCTTAAAAGTGTCAGTTCTGTGCTTTGAGCCTCTATGTCAGCTTCACTGGTAAGAAAGAATACTATGCCTGCCAGAAAACTGAGTGNGTTTTTTTTTTTTTTTTTTTTTAATGCATGTTTTTAAAACACAGGAGTAGATAAAAAACTGAAGTAAGTCTTGATACCACTAGTTGAAATTCCATGCTTCCTAGCTATAGAATGAATGCTAGATCTTCACATTACCAAGCAGGACCACTCTGTAATTGGTGTGGTAACTCTGTGATTAAGTTTCACTCAGCTGTGCACTCCCAGTAGCACCTCTGTTGGGTGCTGGAAGTTTGGGAATGTAATACTTTATCTTGGCATGTCACCTCTTACAGGAAACCGTGTAATTACTTTGGCTGTATGTCTGTCTGCTCAGTCTGCATAAACTGATCTGTCAGCTGTAAAAAATCTTTTGCCAGTTTGATTTTTTTTTTTTTAAATACGCTTTTTTTTTTTTTTTTTTTTTTTTTTTTAAACACAAGTTATTTTCTGTATCTGGGCCTCTTGAGACAGCAAACCAAAAAAAACCACTAGTATAAATCCTACTTGACAAATTATTTTTTTTCTTTCTTTTTTCAGATGAGAACTCTCCAGCCAATTTCTGGGATTCCAAGAATCGAGGAGTGACTGGCACACAAAAAGGACAAATTGTCTGGCGAATTGAGCCTGGCCCCTATTTTATGGAATGTGAGTACACTTTTCTTCACCCCATATTCAAAAGAAATGTGCCTTTGTGTCAGGGCAGGTCGACAGGATGGTGTTTGATACACAATTTCCTTTGACAGACTGAAATACTGGATTGCATTGCTCTAAGAGACAACACTTCCCAGTATGTTTGCTGGGCATGATGAAAATGCAGTTGAGTTCAGCTGTACATCTGTATTCCAGGAGTGTTCTTTGGCAGTGTACTGCATTTCAAGGGAAAAGGAAATTCCCTTACACAGTGTCCTATAGCGCATATGTATTGAAAGATGAAGTCCCTTCCCCAAAAGATAAACATTTCATCAGGATAAACATCGCTTGTAAATGAAGGAAAACATAGTAAACTGGTAGTTCTTGCTGCTGTTTGTGAGTCTTAGATTTGTCTCCTGTCCAGTTACATCAGGATTTCTCAGCTGAAGTTTTGTTGCACCAGGATTTCTCAACTGAAGTTTTGTTGCTCTGGGAAATACAGTGAGTGATTTAATTTTGAAATACTGAGTCTGTGTGACTGGAAGAAAAAATCTTCAGCTGAGGAATTTTTTTTTTTTTCCCTCCCAGTTTAGAGAGCCATGCCACTCCTTTAGGTGGCCAGGAGTTACAGGAAGTTCACCTACTCTGCTGCATGCTTGTATTTTAATAGGATTATTAGTATTTCTTGCCTTGGTTTTGCTTTTTGATGAAAAGGATATATCTTACCGTGTAAGGTACGTGATCTCCTGAAGAAATCAGTGTTCAAGTCCTAGGATGTTGTGTCAGAGCTTGCTAGAAGCTCCGGTATGCCAAGCATCCAAGTGGCAATCAGTCCCAGAAGAGCTGTGAGCTGCTCTACCACCTGTTTAGCCTCACAGCAATGAACCTCCCTTTGTAAGTCAGAAATACTCCCACTCTGTTCCTTGACTGTGTGCTGCAGTGCTGCTAACTGTAGGTCTTGGCAGAAGTTTTTATTATAATTAACTGATATATCAGCAATACATGTATTTTAAGAGCTGCTGTATACGCTGTGCTATAAATAATTATTAAAACCACTTATTTCTAGAACTCATCACTGAATCCTGCCAAGTTACCCATTGCAATATGCAGCACTTGTCTTTAGCAATAACAGAAAAGGCTTTCTTAGGATAAAACTACATTTAATTCCAGGAGTTTGTTACAGGGCTGAACTGAAGATAAATGCCAAGAAAATAACAAAGAACAAGATAATTAACTTTCCTGGTGCCAGAGACAGTGGTATATTAAAGATGATGTCTGTAGAGCTCATTCCCTCTTCTTCCTTGAATGTCCACTGTTGGTGGTGTTGCCAATATGGACAGTTAGGCTTGAGGAAGTTTCTCCGTCTTTTAGCTGAGGCTCTTGAGTAATTTTTTTTTTTCTTCATGTGAGCAATATAGGCTAGTGCTTCAAGAATGAGTGGTTTAAAATCATCTGCTGCTGACTTGGCAATTAACTGTACTTCATAACCACCTCACGGAGAGGGTGAAAGATACACATTTCTTTGGTCATGGTTAGCTCTGCTCATGAGCAGTTCTGGTGCTGTACAGTGAACAAGAGACAAGCAGTTATGCAGCAACTGAGAACTGGAAAAAGGAATGTATATGAGCATATGTTGCTGTAGCACAGAGCATGGCAGATAAATGTGTCACCAGTGACATTTGTGTTTATAGTGAGAGGCCAAAAATTGTACTGAAACACTTAACTAAATTCTAGTGACACTTTTTTAAGCTAGAAGACTCCACAGATACAGTAAACGTGTCTGATTATTGAAGTTAAGGTATCTCTGATGCTTTAATCTGTCAATATTTCCCAAGTTTTGGAAAGAACTCTGTAGTTGTAGGGTTTTTGTGTACTTAGAAACACCTTTACTAAGAGGCAAGGTGTATCTATCAGGTACAGGCTGTGTTATTAGGAGTTTGTCATATTTACTCCTCACAGTAATGACTTGCAGCAGACCATTAGCATCTTGACTGTTCTTCTCTGGGAGTGAAAGAATCAAGTGGAGAACAGTCCCAGATTTAGTAGCAATGACCCTGCATTTTTGAAGCACCATACAGCTAAAAGGTTTTCTGTGGCATCCAGTCTGAAGGGTTAAATTTGAGGCTATTGACCCTTTAAAAAATATTCTGGCAGAGCTGGCAAAAGTTCAGTTTGTAATACTTGTGTTGCCTTAACCTCCTCTTCAGACTAAAGGCTGGCTGCTTTAGCCTCTTACATGTCAACTTTTCTCCATCTCAGTCATCTTCGTAATCCTCTGCTGTTACTTTTCTGTTTTCTTCATGTTCTTGAACCTAGTGATCCAAAGCTAGGCATGGATTTCCTCACCAGCACCAAGCAGAGTGGGACCATAGCTTCCATCTCTCTGCTGACCACATACTTTTCAGTGTAGCCTGTGAGGATGTGCTGACTCATACTCAATTCAGTGTCCATTCTGAGCCAACTCTGGCAGTGAGGACTGATGATGCTTGTTAACAGGATTACAGCAAGTAGTTACAGTAATGTTTTACAGGCCAGACTAGCCTGAAATTGTCTCTTTTACTAGAAAAGGAATGGAAGTTGCTAATGTTGAATGATGAGTTGAGATCAGTCAGCATGCACCCTGTCCCAAAGACTTTGTGGGTTTTTTCCCAGCAGTGTCAGAGCTTAGGAAGGTCACATGTCTTGTCACCAGTCCTCTCAGATCTTTGCAGAGTGAAGTACAGAGGATGAGATCATCACTACAAGTCCTGTGCAAACAGGGAAGGACTGTTTCTGTTTTAATTAATATTAATCAGTGGGAGTCAACTGGGTTGGCCCTCAGATTCCTTCTGCAATCTTCAGATTTGTGTCTTTTAAGAGAAGTGTCTTAAACCTTAACTCGGGAAGCTGTTTTTCCATGAACATGATTATAAACTTGGTAATAGTCTCACTGAGCTCTGTGGAGTCTAGGCTGATGTTTCAAGACAGGCCTCAGATAAGCACTTTTCAGTGAGTTTCTCATTACTTTGTATCTGTAGTCTTGTAGCTCGGCTTTCCAGTCATTCTTTTTATTCCTCTTAAAATTCTCCCTATAGATTCAGCATTTCCTATTTCCCAAGGAAGTAACATGTAAAACTGTAGCTTGCCATCTGCTCTGTTCAAATCAAGCAACCTGCAGGAAAAAAGGGAAAGCCTCATCATCATACTAAAACTATTAGTTCACCCCAGAGCATCCAAATTAGCAAACCAAAGATGATCAAAGAAAACTCTCAACTTACTTTAGACAAAAATCAACACAAAAAAATTTTGTAGACTCTACCCTGAGAAGGGAGAATCAAAGGAATTAATAGTGAAATAATGAGAGATTAACTTAATGTATTCCAGAAGGACAAGCAGCCTTTTGAGGGGAGTGGCTAAGGGAAAAATATGCAAAGGAGAAAGGAAATAGAGGCAAAGCAGTCCTGCTCACCATCACAACAGCTGGTGTCCTTACATTGTCACCTGAGGACAGTGAGTGACAACCAATACAGAGGCAGGTGTTCCTCTCTCTTTTCCCTAGGGAAGGAGCAGAAGTGCCACATGATCATGAAAGGGAACTCAGTCAATTTAAAGAAGGTGAATTTGAGCATCAAGATCCATGAGATGCAGTTTCCTACTGACATAGTAGAGGTGGCTGTAACACATCCTGCTCGATTAAAAGCTACTGCTCGTTTCTAAAGTGCAGATGCTCAGTCAGCTTTCTGCAGTATAGGGAATGACAGGTCATGTTAGAGAGGTCATGGGAGGGAAGTCCTGTGGGTTATGGTCACTGTCATGCCACAGGTGTCTGATGTTTGTGCACTTCCATATCCCAAGTGCTCAGAAGTTTACAGCTGTACAAGTTCTAGTAGGTAAGACAGGCCAGAGGCCATTTTCTGCTGCTGGGAAGAAGTACCACAGCATGGCTTGTGCCCATGCAACCAGCCTTCTCTTTGTATCAGGGTTACATAGCCACTCTTCAGCAGCATGAACGGTCCTGTGCTGGCATTTGAGTTCCTGATGTGGCACTGCCTGATTAATCAGTGCAGGTCTAGGCCAACAGCCTCCTTTTGAGACTCTGCGGGACTTGGATTTGTAAGTTACAGCCTAAACCTCATGTGTATCAATTGCAGTATGTACAAGAAGCATCTTTACCTGTTTTACCTGTAGTATAAAGTCCTTGTTGATGTTTGTAACATTCAGTGTCGCAGCCACTGCTGTGAGCAGCATGAAGATACTCTGATTTCCATGCATCTCTTTACTGATGCTGTGGCTTTATGTCTTGAGCAGTAATGCATAGTGGCAGCTGTGAGGATTCATCCAGACTGCCAGTCTTGTCACATCAATCATTTCCAAGTCACCCTTGGGATGTTTGTGGTTAAATTACTTCTGGTTCCACACTGCAGTACATGGATGCAGCAGCTACATAGATGCTGTCCTCTGTGCTTAAAAGCTTGGGCTTGTGTCAGGATTGTGAGATGTATTCAGAAGAGGTGATAATCTGTGCATTTTCATTATGCTGGTAATTTGTTACTCAGGGGGTTTTGCATGGAATTCTCTCTATTCAGTACCCATTTCCATGAAAAGGTTTCACTCTGGAAGAAGCTGGATTTAGATGAGATATTAGGAAGAAATTCTTTCCCATGAGAGTGGTGATGCACTGAAACAGGTTGCTCAGTGGAGGCTCCAAGCCTGGAGGTGTTGGAAGCCAAACTGGATGGGGTCTTGAGCAACCTGGTCTAGTTCAACTTGTCTTTGCTCATGACAGGGGCTGGAACTAGGTGACCTTTAAGGACTCTTCCAGCTTGAACTCTTCTGTGATTCTGTGAAATTATAACTTTGGGGGAAAAAAAAAAAAAAAAAGGTATATTGGGACTGAAAATACCATACTCTGTAGCTAGTGGAATGAGCTCCCACCTTCTCTTTTTTTAATAAAACTCATAGATAATTGAAAGAAAAAAAATCTCAATAATTGAACTCAATGTGCTTTTAGCATTTAAGGGCTACTGTAGCAAAGATTTGTTACTAGGTGTATGAGCAGAGTACAGTGCTTTTTGGTTTTGACTGAATTGGTCACTGTTATTATGCAATGACATAGTTCATTAATTCTACCCAGGTTTTATATTTTTTTTTTTACCATTTAAATTGAATTCTGTAAAGGTCATGTTTTTCTCACATGGAATTTTCTGAGCCCGGAATATGTGTCTTTGTAGGGCCATTCAATCAGCGCCCTTCCAGTGGTCTGTCGGGACTGGTGGTTATTGTCCCTACTCTATTTATAAACACGTTCTCTGCATTAGATACACTTCTACTACTCTGCTATTTATAGCTGTCATGTCTTTACAGCTATTTTTGAGTAGCACAAGTAACTGAAGCAAGATCAGGTCTTGTATTTTTTTACATTTGTGGCAAGCCTTGTTGACTTCCTTAAGCAAAGAATACTCCGGTCTTTGGTTTGAAGGGTAGTGTTTTGTGTTTTACCAAGCTGGAATATAATAGGCTATGCCCGTGGCTGTAAATAATAACATCCACTTGACAGCAAAGCAAGTGGTACTGGCAGTAAACTCAGCAACCATTTGTCCGAGTCCTTTCATTTGAAGCAGGTTAGACGAGGAAAGACCACACATTTAATGTTCTTCATCTTAGTTTAAAACCTTTCTGTAAGTCACTTTCTAGTGTTCTATTTTTAGTAATTCCTTCTGTAAAATAAGTTCTGTCGTGTAACCGATGAGAGAGCCAACAAATAACCTGGAGGCAGCCAGCTTCAGCAATTGGGCTCTGCTGTTTTTTGCTATGCTGTGCTCTTCCCAGCAGGAACTAACTGGAAAGGTACGTGGTTAAAGTGCTGCAGAGCTAAATGTCCAAACAAAAAGCTTCTGTTCACTGAACTATCAAGCTAGGGAAAAGAAAAGTCAAGTGGCAGGATGTGCAGAGTGCTTCTAAATTTTTGTGTTTGTCCATGTGGTGTTTGGGTTCAGGTGGGAAAAGTTGAGGTTTAACCCAGTGCCTTTTCCCTACACTGCATTTCCCTTTTGTAGCTTTGTAGAGTGTGTGTAGAACTGGTTGAATTTATTCTGATGACGAAATTTCCTTAAACACATTTTGCAGAACATAAATTAATTTGTAAGCATGAGAACATGCAATGTCAGCAATTTCCTTACTGAGTGTTGGAGAGCATATGTTCAGGAATGCAGCTCAGGTTGAAAGACACCTGGCTTGAGGGCACCACTGTGGAGAGGGATGTGGAGACCTTGGTGGACAAAAGGCTCAACATGAGTGAAGAGTGTGCTGCAGTGTCAAAGAAAGATGACAGGATGCTGAGTTGCATTAGTAAGGGTATTAGTAAGGGTATTGCAAGAAGCGATAAAGATGTCATTCAAGGTGCAACCTGACCAGTGCTAGTAGAGTACCATGTACAGTTTTGGTCTCCACTGCATAAGAAAAAATAATGCAGGCTGGAAAGGGTCCAGAGAATGACCACAAGAATGATCAGAGGACTGGAAGACCTGTTGTATGAAAGAAAGCTGAGAGAACTGTGTTTGTTCAACCTTGAAAAGAGAAGACTTAGGGCACACCTCATAACTATGCACAATTACATTAAAGGCAGTTATCATGAGGAGGGGGAATCCCTTTTTACAAGGAGTGCCATGTTACGTAAAGGCAAGGGGTGATGGGGACAAGTTGCTACTGGGGAAATTCAGATTGATGTCAGAAGAAAACTTTTCACCATTTCAACTGTTAGACATTGGAATAAACTCCCAAGGAATGTGGTGGATTCTCTTACATTAGAGAGTTTCAAGGCCCGGCTTGACAGGATGTTGGACTGTCTCATTTATCCTTACCCTGAAATGTTGAACTAGATGATCCTTGAGGTCCGTTCCAACCTGGTATTCTGTGAATCTATGTTTATCTTGCAGAGAGCCGTGGATTCAGCCCTAGTGACTCCTAGTATCTAACTACAGTGTGCAGAAAGAATTAGCTGCTGTGCAGTTCCCATACGGTTAACCAGGAGCACTCTTTGCCTTTCCAGCCTGTTACAACCCAGCTGGGATTTGACTTGTCCTTTGGAGGTGTCTCTGCCCATCCCTCCTCAGCGGAGTGTGGTGGTGGGATTCCACCTCTGATATAAGTGTTTCATTTCACACATAATCACACAGTATGGTAGGGATTGGAAGGGACCTTTGGAGATCATCCAGTCCAACCTACTGCTAATGCAGGACCACACAGCAGGTTTCCCAGCATCACAGTGTGAAGGCAGGTGTGGAATCGCTCCAGAGAAAGAGACTCCACAACTTCTCTTGGCAGCCTTCTCCAGGACTTCAGCACACTTACAAGGAAGACGTTTCTCTGTATGTTCAGATGGAACCTCCTGGGTTCTAATTTGTACCTATTACCCTTTGTCCTGTTACTGGGCACCACTGGCAAAAGTATCCCTAATGCTTTAGCTCTTGCTGAGCATTGAGAAGATCCCCTCTCAGGCCGCTCTTCTCTGAGATAAACATCCCCATGGCTGTCAGCCTTTCCTCCTCACAGAGATGCTGCAGGCCCCTCAGCATCTTTGTAGCCCTATTTTTGCAGCAAACATGTTTATTTTCCTGAATTACCAGTCTCCTGGAAAGAATACATTATTCTAGAGTTATGTCCATGTGTTTATGTATTCCAAGTTCATGTATTCTGAGGATCTTTCTACCCTAAAGCAAGTTTTTGATGGGCAATGTTAAAAGCAGTAAAAAGGTAGTCAAAATGGGGGGACTTTGGGGAATTTGTGATGTTTTGAATGCAAGCTGTTACTTGGTGTAAGCTGATCTCTTTGTTCTTGGAGAGGCAGGAGTGCATGGTCCACAGAGGGAAGCATAACGCTGTAATTTCATGCAGGGGTTCTTTTGAAATTCAAATGTCAATGTATGAGTCCCAGAAACCATGCTTAATTCCAGCATTTTTATGTAACAGACCTAAGCTGTAAAACTGGTTATAAAATGATACCAGCTCTTGGCTTTTAAAGGGTATTATGGTTTTACATGGTGTTCAGATATATCACTTTTTATATGACTGTGTGAGGACTTTTCAACAATCACAGATACCTCAATTTCATTTTTGTCTTACTTTTAAATGGCAAAACACTGACTAGACGGATGTCAGTGACAGCAGGACATGTATGATATCAAGAATACAGAGCTAAGTACAGTTATGTCTCTCCTCCCAACCCCCCTAAATGAAAACACTTTTGTATGTGATATGTCCTATTTTTGCTTAATGAGACAGCAAACAGTTCTGTGGTCAGGTACAGAATGTCTTTCCCTTGCTGTTTTTACTGCTGTTGGCTTTTCCATTACAGATCACATACAAAGCAAGCTAATTGATTTGTTGAGGGGAGCACAAGTAGGAAAAAAGAGAGAGAAATGGAGTTTTTTCCCCTGAAGGAAACACATGAAAGCAAGGTGGCAGGCGAAATGAAAATGGGGAAGGTCCTGGAGGTGACATGTGCTGCTGTGCTGCTTACCGTGTGGAGCAGTTCAAAGGAGGCCTGTGTGTTGATCTGGTACTGAATCCAGCTCTCCAAATATTGAAGTCCTGTGTGCAGATAATTGAACTTATTTCTGCAGGTGTCTGTAGGCCCTTAGTTGCAGGTGGTAGGCTGAGATGTGTTCTGTTGGGAGCAGTGCTAGATCCCTATTTGCAATCTCTATCTGGAGCTCAGGAGTCCACTAATCAAGAAAACTGTTCCTATAAACATTTTATCCAATAACATAGTACAAAGAATGTCAAAAAGCTAGCTCCTTAGCTGTTTTGACTGACAGATTTCCTCTGAGATTCCTTCTTCTGTTATGAAGTGCAGTTTCTGGCATTATTAGCCATGAATAAACCGACTTGGCTGTGTCTGATCTTATGAAGGGATTGAGTTCTTGCTGTGTACAAGATACAGTCTTTGCAAACCCCTGCTCCCTTGGGTACATCTGCATGAATGTGCTGGGCAGCCCAGTTTTCAATTTCATGCTGACTTTCAAGCACAGTTTCTCTTGTGTTAATGCCCTGAACACAATGCTCACAGCAAGTCTGTCATTCTGAGTAGCGCTGTATAAAGCCCAAACTAAATCAGTACTGCTGCTGCTCCTAAGAAGTGGGAGAAAGTCCCCACATTGTGGTTTGAAGTGCTCTGCTTATCTAATCTTATCAGTTAGCACTAGAGGCTTTTTTGTTAGGTTGGTTGGTTTTTGGTTTTTTTTTTTTTTTAGTTTAGTTTATATGAAAGGGGCCATCAGATCTGTTTTTTTACTCAAATGCTATTTTCTTCTGTCACCAGCCACATACAGGTATTGAAAAGTGCTACATACTGATAGAGGTCATGGAGAGGAAGAAACCCGAGGGTACAAAACTCCTAGCCTTGCACTTCAGCCTTTGGGGACATGTGCTTACCTAGGTAGTGAGGACATACAACAATCTGTAGTGCCCCATCACACTATGGACTGTGGCGGTGGAAGCAGCAGATGATAACCTTTCAGCTGATGAGATTCTTTTCAGAAGGGACAAATCAAGACAAGATAGTCAGTGACAACAGACTGAATAAACAGCAGCTCTAGAAACTGCAGGAAATTAAATTTGAACTGCAGTAAAGCTGAGCAATGTAGACAGAAAGCAGAAGTCTTGGTGGAATAGTCTTACCATACTCTTGGGTGGTCATAATACATTCACAGTGCCATTAAGAGATCCTCAAAACCTGAGTCCTGGTTACCTAATATGTGCATTTTACAGTGTGGAGAGTCCAGCACTTGATGTAAATTCTGCCAGCTTTCACAAGTGCTGAAATTCCAACTCTCTGTGAACTAGAAATTCTTTCCTGTCCGTTTGGATATAAGCACTGTTCGTAGGCTAATAGAATTGCTCTCTTTAGTAAGAACCTGCAGGTCCTGGCTTGTAATTTTTAGGTCTGATAAGGGTTTGTAGGTGATTAGAAACCCTGTCTGCATTTTGAATTTTGCTATGAAGTCTGTGGTAAATAGAGCATGTTTTGACTGCGTGTGTGAATTCAGCTGTGAGGAGGAGGAAGTGGGATCAGCAGCTCCTCCACCTCTGAAGTCCCTAGAGGCACTGTCAGCCAGGCACTATCCTTTGAAGGGTAGTTCTGAGGTGCCTCCTCTTTGTTCTGGGAGGAAGATAATAAATAAATGTTGAGCTATAACTGCAGTAAGTTTTAAAAAATACATAAACAAGCAATGCTTTTTAGCTGAGCAGGCTTGCGGGATAGATTTCTGATCCTTCTGAGAAGGAAAAGGTTGGTATTTTATCACAGCCCTCAGGGAATCATGCCCTATGTGTCTCAAAACCTTATGCCCAGCATTGTAGCTCTGTACAGGGGTAGCAAAATACTGTTAAACCAAGTCAGGAACTGACCTGCCAAGGCAAATCATAGATACCATAGGTATCTTCTGGTCTATCTGACCTGGCTGCTGCAGTTTCTGCCTGCCTGTGGCTATTCCTGTAGCCTTAGGTAAACCCTCATCAACCTTGCACGGGAGAGTTATCCCAGCCAAGGAAGGCAGGGACATTGTTCTACACAGACAAAACCCACAGGATCAAGGGCAGCCGTAATTCTAACTGTTCCGATGGGTTGCAAAAACGCAGAGGAATGACAATGGAAGTCAGGGTTTGTTTCAACTCCATACTCTTTTGCTTGCAGTAAATGCAGCTTAGGAAACAAAACTCAGTTCATTGGGACCAGAAAGGCAGTGTAACATTTACCTTTCCTGTGTTCCATATAAAGTGCTCCAAGCTTCCTTCAGATGTGTCATACAGCTTCTTCCAGGGCCGACCAAAATCATCCGAAGTAGCAAATGTCTCAGTAAGCCTTTTTCACAGCCAATCATATTGAAATAGAAGCAGAGATACAAATCTGCAGAGTTAGGTAAGCTACTTTATTTGTCTGTTCAGTAACAGAAGGACTCTGCATAAAGAGGAGATAACCAGCTGCTCTACTCCTAGTTTCCTGTGGGGTATTTCTGGAGACAGATTACTGAATGGTGGATCCTACCTCATATCAAAAGAGCTTTCGGGGTACTGTCACGACCAGGTATCCCGTGCCAACCCTCGGCAGAGGAGGTCATGCTGCGATTCAAAAAAACTCCCTTAGAGGAAATAAAAGCTAACGAAGGCCGGCGACTGAGGAGTGTGGCTTGGTAGAGCCAGTGAAAAACTTTTGGTAACAGACTCGTGCAGAGGGAAAGTGGGAAGAAAAAATAGTGAGAGAAAAAGCACACACGAGAGCTGAGAAGTAAAAGATGACACCACCCTTTGTCCCCACGAGGTCTGGTGGGCATAGTCCCAAATACATTCCAGCAGGACCCTGGAAGTTGTTGGCCTTTTATACGCGTTTGGCAGGGTGTTCATGGGTGAGGTGTGCACAGGTGCTGCCTTCGGCCGTCTCGTGGCACTGTTGCAGTGGTTTTAAAGAGGGGATTCTCACCTCAACAGAGATTGTCTCTAGTCATTGTTAAGCTATCTGCCGAGTCTGCAGCTCTCTTTCAGAGCTTTGAAGGGCTGTCAAAGCCACTACCCTGTATATTCAGACCAGGTAATGTCACACCTTGTTTGAGACAATAGAATCGTTAGGGGCTATCAGCCCTGCCCTCCCATCCGCGTTCTTTTGAGGCCGAAGAGTCGTTGGTCTCTCACAAGTACACTACAGAGCGCATTGATAGCTCTTCACCGTGATAGCCAGACTTGCACCTCCACTTATACCAGAATGTTGGAATATCAGCGGGGCTAGTGTCCAGACTTTGAGACAGAAGTGAACTCGTACCTCCCTTTTCATTCCCTCTCCTTTGCCTGCAGTCAGTCCCGAAGGTCTTCATGGGAGTTTTTACTTTGTTTTTCAGCTGAAATAAAGATCTGTTTTAAATACTACCATGGTGTTAGCGGGGCTCTCCGAGCAACTACTCCGTGTATCACTGTGAAAAACCCTGCTGTGATGGTAAGTTCAGCCTCTTTGTTCCTTGTTTTCTTATCAAATGATAATATTAACTCTCAGACAAATTTATCAACATAAAGCTCCTAGTTTTACCATTGACTGTAATTTGTTGCAAAAAAAAAAAAGAGTTATATTGCCTGATAAAAATCATCCAAGTTGGGAAATGCTTTTCTTGAGTTTGTGTTATTCCTCATGAAATAGCAGCAAAGCGTCATGGAGCCGAACTGAGATCTTTTATGCCGAGAATTAATTTTGCTTGCTTTCAGCTTTGAGGCTTACAGTTAATACCATAATAAAAATTTTCCACAATGGTTATATAACCTAATCCTAAACAGAATCCTTACTCAAGTTCTCAATTTCTTCTTACTCGTTAATACTAAGCCCACACGCGTTTCTGAGATACAACTGTTAGTGCAAAAATGAAACAGGACAAAACTCTGCTCTGACAGAATTTTATTTGTTTTGTACCATTGGAATTTAGTGATTCTCTGACTATTGAGAATGATTGTTGGCTTACTATACTTCGTTTATGAGACTTGTTCTTTGGAAACATTAAAAGTTGTAGTGGAGTGTTTCAGTTATTTAAGTAAGTAGTGGAAGAAGAACCTTCCACATTTGTATCCAGGGACTTTGGATGCAAAGTGGTTTATCTAACCACTTGATCTTCAGCTGACACAGAGTTTCACCCTGCATTTGATTCATTGATACTAGCTGCCAAATATTCAAGATCACATCTGTCGGGATTATGTCCTTACAGCTGCAGTGTTGAAGATCTTCTAGAGCACAGGTTGCTCGGACCGAATGGTTTTTATTCTGATCTTGCACTTTGGACAAACAACTGACATTCTGTTGTGTAAACTCAAGGCCTGATCTAGCCCCCCGAAACGCTGCTTTACACCCAAAGATACAGCCTGGGTAGTGCAAAGATCTAACTATGAGTGCCCCCGTGAGGTTTCTTATTAGTCACAGAGAAAATGAAATTGCTATTCAGAACATAATGGAACAGGAGAAGGTTCTGTAGCCACTCGTGGAGTTGCTAGAGATCTCTGTTACAATCCATTTTGTTACAACTGGAGTGTTGGCAAAGCCTGTTTTCTATAAAATGAGTTGATCTGCAGTGTAAGAAACATTATTTCAACAGTCAGTGATGCAACAGTGGAACAGGTACAAAACAAGGAAGGCTGTGGTGATGGCGGGTGAAAATGCCAATAAGAAAGCAATGCATATTAGAGTAAGCCGGAACAGATGGCATTTCTCTAACCTTACCTGGTCTGAGTCACCATCCCAGTAGCATCCCTTGGGAATCTGTAGATGAGAGGACGCTGACCCAGCTGGAATGAACCCATTCCTTTTGATGTCCTCCTCGTTTTACTACCAACTCTCACTGCTTATGTGTACGAATCACTAGTGCAGCGATGTCACCCTGGGTGGGAAAGGGATCGTTTTGAGCACTCTGGTGAGAAAGAGGTAAGTATTCAGACCTCGGGCTGTAGAGA
>VWZE01000357.1:140680-185650 GCA_013396675.1 Eubucco bourcierii | reverse complement strand
TAAATAACTGATGTTATTTACTGCTGTAACTTGGTTGTTTATGTCAATCACAGAATCCTAGAATGGTTCAGGCTAGAAGGAATCTCAGAGCTCATCTAATCCAACCTCTCCACCATGGGCAGGGACACCTCTCAACTAGACTCAGCTGCTCAAGGCCTCATCCAACCTGGCCTTAAACATGCCCAGGGAGGAGCCAGCCACAGCCTCCCTGGGCAACCTGTTCCAGAGTGCCAATACCCTTCTACTGAAGAACTTCAACTGGATTGCAGCAGAATCATGAAGTGACAGCAGAACATGAGAGTGTTCTCCGGAAGAAAAGGAAGATTTCAGAGGACAGATTGTTCTCTTTCCCTGCCCCCTCATCATGTCCTGCTGTAGCACCCTTCTCCATGAAGAAGAGTTCCCTTGGAATCAGTGTTTCTTATCTTTCTCTACAGGAGCAGATAGTGGTGGGTACTGGAGAGTTACTGTTGCAATGTCGGCACTGTCCACAAGTTTTGTCACAGATCTGAAATTTCAAAGCAGACCCCAAGGTTTTCTTGTGTTTCTAGAGTAGTCTTCTAACAAATTCAGGTGCTCAAATTCTTTTCTACGGAGCTGAGGGTGAGTGGACATTTACAGCATGCTTCTGCTTTCCTGCCTCAGACTCTCACTCAGATCCTTCCTCTGTTCTTTTGCATTATTTCCTCTTCAAATAAAGGAATGTTTTTACCAAAAAAATACTCACAACGTTGTCCTGTAAACATATGTACCATCAGCTTGGTTGTACCCACTCACCATTGCTCAAGAGGCAGCAGGTTCTGCTGCACTGCTGGGGTGAGACTTCTGCATAAATTTTCAGCACTTGTGCTCCCCTCTTCTGTGATTCCTGCAGGTCAATCAGGAGCCCTGGGAAGCGCCGGATCCAGCAGTCCTTGTAGAAGGTTGTGGGTGAGCAGAGAGCTTCTGACTTCACAGCCAACCCCAGAAGCAGTACTGCTGCCACCAGCAGAACCATGTCTTCTGTGTAAGGGGCTCTTTCTCTTCCAGGGATGCACTGAAGTTTGGGCCAGCATTTTAGGAAACAGTATCTTGAGTGGTAAGGGTACAACCAGTTCTGCCAGGGACAGGAGCCAGGGGATGCTTTTCCCACACAATTCCCATTGTGCTGTTTGGGCAGCTGCTGGAAGGAAGCAATCATTTTATGACCCACATAAGATAATGATAATTATTTTTGTTTTCTACTTAATTATTTGGACACAGGTCAGACAAAAGGCAAAGACTGTTTGTAGTCATTCAGAGAACTTCTGTCCTCGGTCCCAAGTTTGTGTCTTTTGTCCTTCTCTGACCAAACTAGGCAGAGAGCCTTAACATAGACTCCAAGAATGGCTCAGGTTGGAAGTAATCTCTGAGCTCGTTTGCTCCAGCCTCCTCACCACGGGCAGGGACACCTCTCAACTAGACTTGGCTGCTCAAGGCCTCCTCCAACCTGGCCTTCAACACCCCCAGGCAGGAGGCAGACACAACCTCCCTGGGTAGCCTATTCCAGAGTATCACCACCCTCACACGGAATAACTTCTTCCTAGGATCCAGTCTAACCCTGTACTCCCTCAGCTTCAAACCATTTCCCCTTGTCCTGTCTCTAGACACCCTAAGGAAAAAGTCCCTCTGCAGCCTTCTTGTAGGATCCCTTCAGGTACTGGAAGGCAGCTCTAAGCTCCCCCTAGAGTCTTCCCCAGACTGAACAACCCCGGTTCCCTCAGCCTATCCTCATAGCAGAGGTGCTCCAGCCCTTGGATCACATTTGTGGCCTCCTTTGAACTCACTCCATCAGGCCTGTGTCTTTTTTATGCTGGGGACACCAGAACTGGAGGCAGGATTGAAGGTGAGGTCTCAGCAGAGCAGTGTCAAGGGGCAGAATCCCCTCTCTTGCCTTGCTGCCCACACTCCTCTGGCTGCAGCCCAGCACAGGGCTGCCTTCTGAGCTGCATGAGGGCACTGATGGCTCATGGGGAGTTTCTCAGCAAAAAAACCCCAAGTGTCTTTCTTCAGAGCAGCTCTCAACTTGCTCTGCACCCAGCCGGGATGTGTGCCTGGGATGGTTAAACTCAGCACATTGTTCCAGCTCAGCTGTCAGTGTGTCATGCAGTCCTTGGGAACAGGTGAGTGAGCTCACACAGACACCACACATCTTCACTTCTAAACACTGTTTGAAGCCTCTGGTGGCTGCAAAAGGAGTTTCCTTCTTCATTATTAAACTGAACTATCTAATTCTATCAGCTACAAGTGGACATTTTTAGCCTTTCTCTACTCTCCTGTGGTTGCAAGAATAATCCAGTTTTATTTGCAAAGATCTAGGAATTAATGGGTCTGAGTGGAGAAGACTGAGCTGCATTCATCTCTGGATAAAAGAGGCCATGGATTTTTCTGTTCATGTTTAAGCTTGGGAAATGCCTGAAAGTGAAAGAAACAAAACATAGCTGGCATATAAGGAGGTAATTTTTCAAGCACCTGGGCTGAAACCTGAAGCTTCCAACTGTTTTGTTTCTTAGAAGAATAGAGAGTGATCCTTGAGTCCCATTCCTGTGAACCTGTCCTGCAGAATGGCTTTGAGCACTGCAATATGCATTGACTGAAACTCAGTGAACTGTATGGTAGAGGTGGGAATGGTTGTCTGCAATAAGAATTTAGTGTTGAATGCAAAACTCTGTTTTAGACTGCATTTTTTTCCCTTTGAGATTATAACCAAGAATTTTCCCAGTTTTGTATGAAGTAGAGCTGAGTTACATGGAGAGGGAGCCTCAGACTCATTTCATATAACAGTTTGGTTCGGAAGAAACCTCCAAAGGTCATCCAGTCCAACCCCCCTTCACTCAGAAGGGACATCCTCCACTAGAGCAGGTTGCTGAAAGCCTTGTCCAGCCTTACCTTGAATATCTCCAGGGATGGATGGGGGCTCCAACTCTCTCCCTGACCAACCTGTTGCAGTGTTCCAGCACCCTTGCAGTACAGAACTTGTTCCTCACATCCAATCTAAATCTGCTCTGCTTTCATTTCAAACCATTGCTCTTGTCCTGTCACTGCAAATAGTCCCTCTGCAGCGTTCTTGGAGGCTCCTTGAGGTACTGGAAGGCTGGTCTTAGGTCACCCTGGAGCCTTCTCCAGGCTGAACAACTCCAGCTCCCTCAGCCTGTCCTGGTGTTTGTTGTTGGTGCTGTACCTTAAAGAGCTCCTTGTAAGGTGCTAAAGCTCAGAGCAGGTTCACTGCTATTGATCCATTAGCTAGACCAAGGCATTTATGTATTCAGTGGAACTCCTGGCAATGATTAGAGGATTCCCAGTCACTGTCTGGTGTTGTGCAGACTGCATGGCTGGGGTGGGAAATGTAGGAATTAAATTGTGAGGAAGAGCATGAGAGGGTAATGCTCTAAGCCTCTTTTGCAAACCAGCTCTTCATCCTTCTCATATTTTGTTTGCTCTGGTACCCTGCATTGTTTTAACCTCTGTGAAATCCCTTCAAGCATGTTTCACCACAACTGTTTGCTTGCTCTCACTGGGTTGCACAGAAAGGTCTACAGGCATGAATCTCTCACTGACACTAGCAACTAGTGACAGGGTGTTTTTCTAACAGGTTTGTTTCAGCTTCCCAAATCTTCCAAGACATCAGCTGACATGGACACACTCAGACTTTGGGAAGACACTCCTGCATTCCAGCATTGCCTCCAGCATTCAGTATGAGTTTGGGATCTAATTTGTGCTGTAACACCTTCATGCAAAAATACCTATTCCTGACTACTCTCCTCACTCTTAACTCTTCCCGTCTCCTGAAGAAGAGAAACTTAGAAAATTGAATAACTTGGGGAAGCATTTACCAAGAAGCTTAAGCATGCAAAACAAGGGTTTATGTCAGGTAAAGCTGAATGTGTCTTTAGTCCATGTTAATAAATAGGATTATTTGCATGAGCAAAACATTAGATGCTCTGGAGAGCTTCAGTCGTTCATGCATCTGCAGGCACAGGAAAGTTATGCTGCCTGTGTTCCCCTTGGTTTGTGTTTGATGCCTTGGGAAGTGTTTGTGCAGATAACCCAAGTCGTTATCACTTCCTTGGTGAGTTAAACCACTCACTGTGCAGAACATTTAATGATGTATCTGCAACACCAGGCTTGGGGACCCAGTCTTGCTGTGTCCAGAGGTTCATGTTTGCAAGAGGTAGTTCAAGTCTCTTTTGCTGGTGGCCACTCTGCCAGTGCACACCTTCCTAGCCACAGTACCTTCATAGTTTTATTCTGTTCTGCTGTGTGCTTCAGACAAGCAGCCTTTTTTCCTTTTCAGTACTTGTCATTCTTTCTCCTTTCTCTGTTTCTGAATACATTTTACAAGCAGGAGAAGCTGCAGAGAAGGGTTTTACTGCATGCAATATAAAGACAAACAAAACCATAAATGGCTGCTATAGGCGATTTCCTTTAAAAAAATTAAAAGTTTTGTCTGTTAAATGTTGAAGTTTTCTGCCAGCTTGCCCATCACTTTCCTTTGCCTTTTCAAAGGGAATTGCATATATATCATTTAATGCTGAACTTTTAAATCAAGGATATACCCAGATCTTACCTGCAAACCAGTGACCGGCTGCTCTGTGTGCTCTGCAAAGAGGGACCAAGGGACTTCTGCTGTGAGGAAGGAGTCTCTGTGGCCAGAGTCAGGGCAGCACTTCATGGTGTTCAGTCATCCTTTTCATCAGCCTTCTCAAGTTCCCTCCTGGAAAACAAAAAGGCAGTTGCCTGTTCTCTGGGGAGGCAGATGCCCCTTTGGCCCTTTTAGTGAAAGTGATACAAAAGTACCTGCCCCAGAAGGAGAGAAGGAGCTTTTAATGAGTCTTCTTAGGAACAGGAACTGTACCTGGGGTATTCCACCTGGGCTGGCAGTGACAATGGCTCAATCCAAGAGCTTCCCAGCACAATGGATTTATCATGAGGCTTTAACTCTTCCTTTGCCAAACACAACTGAAAGCTGACGCTTCCTTCCATATAGAGATCTGTATTGGTACTTGGAACCGTATTTAGCTTACATGAGATATATGGCTCTACTCCTCAGAACACATAAAGAGCAGAAGAAAGAGGACCAGTACAGGAGGGCATTCCTGAAAAGGACTGAAAATGCCAAGGCTTTGATTCTGTAGTCAGATGGATGCCTCTAAAACTACATTTGTTCATAGGTCATCTGTTGTCCACAGTTACTGTCCTGAGCTTCTCCTCTGAATATCTCGAAAACTTCTCGCAGTCTAGTGGGGGAGGGTATTGAGTGTCCGGAGCCAGGCTGAAGCTTGGACATTTACGCTCTTTGAACAGCTCTGGGAGACACTGGTGCTAGTTGCTATGGCCCAGACCAGGGTAGTGCCTTAACAGTTTCTCCATTCTTTGCTCTGTCAGTGGTGGTAAAGTCAGCATGATTAGAGACACATCCCTCACAGAAAGGCAGAGCAGGTAAGAGAAGATAGCAGGGCCTCTTGGTTGTGCCTTCTTTTTCCCAAGCAGTTAATAGGAGAGAAGTGAGACACCCCCTTAGGCCCAGGTGCAGTTACTCAGCATTCCTTGATGGTGCCATGCTGATGCAGAAGTGCTGCTAGAACAGATTTGATCTGCTCGAGGTGTAGAATAGACTGGTGCCAACTGTTCAAAGCAGTTCTCTGCTACACTTGAAGTCAGACATGCTAACATAAATCATCTGCACCATAGATTGTCTGTCACAGAGCAGCTGGCAGATAACAACTACCAGCTCAGCAGTGAGCAGACCAAAGCCTGCAGTTTCCTAGATGAGTTATGAAGCCAACTATGTCCTCCTTTGAGCATCAGCAAAATTATTTAATCCAATGTGCAGCATAATCAGACACAGCATGACCCTAATGCTCTCTGAAGTTAGGGGAGCTCTGTGCCTGTGTTGCACTCTGTATGCGTGAATTGAATTGTAGGGCTGCACTGAAATCACCTTTATCCCCATTTTCTTAGCTGTGTACCTGTATTTTAATCACAGAATCCTAGAATGCCTCAGATTCAAAGGGACCTCAGAGCTCATCTACTCCAACCTCCCCACCATGGGCAGGGACACCTCTCAACTAGACTTGGCTGCTCAAGGCCTAATCCAACCTGGCATTCAACACACCCCAGGGAAGAGGCAGCCACAATCTCCCTGGGCAGCCTGTTCCAGAGTATCACCACTCTCACACTGACAAACATCTTCCTAAGATCCAGTCTAACACTGCTCTTCCTCAGCTTCAAACCATTCCCCCTTGTCCTGTCTCTAGACACCCTCAGGAAAAGTCCCTCTGCAGCCTTTCTGGAGGATCCCTTCAGGTACCGGAAGGCAGCTCTAAAGTTCCCCTGGAGTCTTCTCCAGGCTGAACAACCCCAGCTCCCTCAGCCTGTCCTCATAGTAGAGCTGCTCCAGCCCTGGGATCATCTTTGTGGTCTCCTGTGGACTCACACCACCAGCTCTGTGTCTTTCCTATGGGGACACCAGTGCTGGAGGCAGAATTGAAGGTGAGGTCTCAACAGGGCAGAATCAAGGAGCAGAATTCCCTCTCTTGCCCTGCTGGCCACACTCCTCTGAATGCAACCCAGGACACGATTTGCTCAGTGGGTCAGGGAACACATATTTCACCCAAGAGAGTTTTAAGAAATTTTTTTACTGGGCCTTTGGCATAAGAAATGGACCAGACTGGGCACCATTGTAATGATTTGCTCCACTGCACATTTTAGACTAATGAGGCTGAAAGGAACTCATTTTTCCCTTAGTATCTTTTCCCTCCACGTGGTCCTTGGCTTAGAGCTGTCAGGTTAGTCTGGTCCTTTCTGCCTCTCATATATTATTCAGAGTCTCTGTGTTGAATCAAGAGAAGGGTTGCCTAAAACAAACACCCAACCATTGCAGTCTTCCTTTAGGCACTGTAGTGGTGCCTAAGGGTTGTGTTCTCTTCTGCTGTAGATTTTTGTGTAATCATAGAATGGTAAGGTTGGAAGGGACCTCAAGGATCATCTAGTTCCAACCCCCTGCCATAGGCAGGGACACCTCCCACTAGTACAGGTTACTAAGTAACCTCATCCAACCTGGCCTTGAACACCTCCAGGGAGGAAGCATCCACAACCTCCCTGGGCAACCTGTTCCAGTGCCTCACCACCCTCACTGGAGAGAACTTCATCCTGACATCTAGTTTAAATCTTCCCTCTGCCAGTTTAAACCCATTGCCCCTTGTCCTGTCACTGCAAGACCTTGTAAATAATCCCTCCCCAGCCTTCCTGTAGGCCCCCTTCAGATACTGGAAGGCTACTGTAAGGTCTCCTCTAAGCCTTCTCTTCTCCAGGCTTGAAAAGCCCAAATTTTCTTAGCCTGTTCTCATAGCAGAGCTGCTCCAGCCCTCTGATAATCTTCATGGCCCTCCTCTGGACCTGCTCAAACACTTCCATGTCCTTCCTATGCTGAGAGCTCCAGAACTGCACACAGTACTCCAGGTGGGATTTGATGAGAGCAGAGTAAAGGGGCAGGGAGCAAAGGGGCAGTAATCTTGGGTTAGACTCAGAAAAGAAATTTAGGCTGCCTCTCATGTGTATGCAAATCAGGCTTCCTGCCAAGAAAAGCATTTTTCAGACAAGCTTCCAGTCACTGCTGCTTCTGTTACCCTCCTTTGCTGTCGTGTGACCTTACCAACCTGGAGACCCATCCACCTTGCCACACAGCAGTTCACAGAGAACAAAAAACACGGCCATGGTTTTCTAAATAAAATGAAGCAGTTTTAAAAAGAATAAGTGAATCTAAAGTGCAAGCAGGCTTCAGTCTTAGCACACAGAACAGCTTGCATCAGCCCTGCACACGTCCCATGCCAGGCAGGAAGCATGAGCTAAGTCCCACATGAAACACAAAGAACGCTGCTGCTATCTAGTTATGTCTGTCTTTTCTTTTCCTATATTTGCAGCAGCTCTCTTTTATTTCCTTGCTTTAGCTCTCCTGGAAAAGTCAGCAAGCTGTAAAAACATGTAGCCCAGCAGAGAAAGGGGGAGCAGCTTAGGTTTTCCATATCATGGTTGAATGGTCATTTACAATGCGCTACTGTATAAAAGAGCTTCTTCCATTTCCAAGTCTTTTTAAAAGAGGGATCTCTCTTCATTCTGGAAATAATTCAGGCATTAACTATACAAAAATAGTAGAATCACTAAGCACAGGAAAAAGTGCCTGAATCCCAGGCAGAAATGACCACCTCAGTCTGAAAGAGCCCTTATGGACACTGGTGCTTTCCTGCTCTATTTGTCAGCATTTGAGAATCCTTTTCCTTTAGATAAATTTGCCTCTTTGGCTCTATAAAGAGAGACCTGAACTATCTAAAAAAAGCTTGAAGAAGTTCCTCCAGAAGCCAAACTTCATATACTAGCTATTCAAAAGCTGAGCACAGCTATCCTTGCCTTCCTTTCTGCGTAAATTCTTCAGGCTATGTTCTTGTAGCACGCACTCCTGTAATACCCACTGTGATGCTAACTTGTTTTTGTGTTGATCCATGTGTCAGCACATCCTTAAAGAGTGATAGATTCTCTTTCATGTTTGTTTCAAAGATCATACAAGTCTTTTCTTACTCTTAAGTACAGAGTTTGACTTTGTAGCTCTAGCCCTACAGTTCAAATTTTTCTCACAGAAAATGCACTTCTTACTCTCTTCAGAACAACCAACATGATTACTGGTGAAACACCGTGAACTTTTCTCTTATTCCAGTATAATGGTACATATTGTTGATCTTAGCATAAAACATCTCTACATCCCTCTGGTAAATCAATGTATTTTCCTCTAGTCTCCTTGCTGAAAACATGTCAAATTGCTGAAATGGCCAGTTTCCCATTTGTTCTGTATTTGTAGTCCTTGCCCTTGCTGCGTTTGCAGTGCAAGTACTACATAAGCACACCACACAGCCTGTCCGCTTCGTGCAGTAAAAAAACAGGGACTTGCCCTGTCAGCATGCTCTGGATAAAACACAGAGCTGACAGTAAAAAACACTGGAGAGAGGCATAGATTCAGGCCTTTTCAGAACTGGCCATTCCACAGAGTGCTGCTGACTCTCTGTGCATGTGGCAGGTCCCCATGACAGCCAGTGCTCTCTGAGGTTTGCTGGCAGGAAGAAAGCATTTAGCACATGGCAGAACTCAACCAGTCTATTAAAAACCTCACAGACTGAGGAAGGTGGTCTTAAAATCCTTAGCAGAGTGGCAGGTGCAGGCACATAGGCAACAGGAAGGCACAGAAGAAATATTCCATCTAGCCAAGCTGCAGTGTTGATACTTTGAGGGAGCAGGACTGACCATGCTGACTAGATGTAAGTCTCCAATTAGGAACTAAGTTACTAAATACATCAAACATAAGAGGCTTCAAAATAGATGTCTAAAGATGGCAATCACAGCACTGTGTTGGTGTTCCAACAGGGCAGTTTAATGGCCACAACAAACATCAGCTCTGTTTACCACTGAAGCATGAATGATTACAAGTGCTTGAAATGTCTGCCTCTGGGAACTGAAGTACAAGAAAGAGGAGGTGGACTCCCACTGAAATGGTAGGATGCTTCTTGTGTGATCATCTTCTTAAGGCTGAACCTGAGGCAGAGAAAAAAACCAGCCAGTGCTCAAACTAGAAACAACTAGAAAGCCCAATGATACAATCCTTCATCAAGACAAGACAGAAGACAAATTGGAATTTGACAATTAATTAACTACTGAGGGAGAATGACAGAGGAACACAAAACAAGGAAACAGAAGAGAACAAAGCACCACATGCACCCAAATAAACAAAACAAAGAACCACACGCACCCAAAAAAATCAAAACAACCCCTAAACCCAAGAAACTCATTACTAAGAAAGAGAAAGCAAGATGAAAGTGACCTATAGGGACTGAGGCTGCTAGAGGCTGCTCTTTGGAACTGGTTGAAATCTTATATACAAGAATATCAGAACACAAAATGGGCCTTTCAAAAGCAACATGATGAAAACACTTTGAAATGAGATAGAAAACAAAAGCACAGAGAAATCTACCTTACCTCAACAGATGCTTTTATGGAAGTCAGCAGAAAAAACCACCTGTAACTGTGAGGCTGACATTTGTGTCACCTCTTTGGAGGTGGAGACAAGAAGCTGTAGATCACCAAACCAGTAAGAGAGGATCATTTCACAGAAGAAATGCTAAAAAGCAAGTGAGCCTGAAGAGTTTTAATAACTGGGGGAAATTATCTCTTCCAAATAGGGGAAACAGGGAGTTGCCTGAAAACTGAGGAATCCACAATATTCAGATATTAAAGACAGAGATTTTCTACAGTCTGCTTTACACAAGGTGAAGGAAATATCATAAAGTTTTAAAAATGTATTTATTTTATAGTCTTTATATTAAGTAAAAATCCTCATTTAGGAATGCATTAGGAAATCATCATTAGGGAATCGTTTGGGATGGCAAACTGCCTCATCTGTTTCAGCAATCTTTTGTTTGGTTGGGTTCTGATGTTTTTCAGGTTTTGGAGTTTTTTTGTTTTGTTCGGTTTTTTAAAAAGGACTGCCATTACATTTACCCCTGCCCAAGATGCTCAGTTGTTGCTCTTCCCTTGTTCAAGTCAAACTCGGGTCCCTGCTATATAGGTCCCTCCCATGAGTAACGGAGACGCCCTATTCCAGGAACTTTAGTTTAAATATAAGAACTAAGGGTAGCAGAACTGATTATAGTACCTCTGTATGCCAAACCACGAGCTGAGGCAGGGAGGGCCTGGTGCAGGAATCAGAAATATCACAGCAGGGTTAAATATATTTGCTGTACAGCTGCGCTGCTGTGCTGGAGGTGCCACAAGGTGACCCATTGCGATGAGTTTTTCGGTGATGGCAGCACTCCCTCCTCCTCCCTGGCTACGCACTTAGGCCATCTTGATTTCCCCTCTCCAGGACAGCACGAGCACATCGACGGCAGGAGGTGAGCGGTGCCGGTGCCGCTGCCGGCCCAGCGCAGGCACTGACCAGGGGAGGGGGGCAGGCAGCGAAAGGGTTGCACGTCTCGCCTGTCAGGGTACCCAACGAGGCCTCGATCGTACCACTTAACTGACCCCTTCCCTCCCAGAGACAGGGTCCGGGCGGGTGGGGTGCTCCGCAGCGCCGTTCGGCCCGGACGGCCGCGGCAGACAGCGCGGAAAGGCCTGACTGCCGCCCGAGCGCTCAGCATTGCCTTTTTAGGGCTTTTCTTTCTTACCCCTCCGTGTTTGCTTTTGTTTTTTTTTTTTTTTTTTTTTTTTTTTTTTTTTTTTTTTTCCCCCTCTCCTTTCCTTACCCGTCTTCTCTCCTTGCAGGGACAGAGCCGGCGAACATGCCCGACCGCCTACCCCACCTCCCTGCCCGCCTCCCGCAGCGGGGTCCTGCCCAGTCCAGCGCGGAGCTGCTCCGCCCAGCCCAGCCCAGTCCCGCCCGGCCTGGCCGCTACTGCCGGGGAAGAGGAGGAGCCTGCCGGCAGCCGGCAGCGGCCGGGCTGAGAGGCGCAGCCCGGGGAGCGGGTGAGCGATGTCTCTGGCGGAGCGGCGGCGGGGAGAGGAAGAGGCGGGGGAAGGGGAAGATGAGGATGGGGCCGGCGCAGGAGAAGAGGTGGTGCAGATTCGGCTGGGGGACAAGTGCTACCCGGTGTGCAAGAGGAAGCTGATCGAGCAGAGTGACTATTTCCGAGCCCTCTACCGCTCGGGCATGCGAGAGGCAGGGCAAGGCCAGGAGGAGCAGCTGTTGCGGGGGGGCCTAAGCGCTCTGGGACTGGAGCTGGTGCTGGACTTCATCAACACCTCCTGCCTGGCCAGGCTGGAGCAGGAGGAGGGGGGCGATGAGGACCCCCCATTGCTGGAGGAGCTGGTGGAAGCCGCTTCCTACCTGCAGGTTACGCCGCTGCTCCGCCTGCTGCTCTCCCAGGTGAGGCTGGGCAACTGCTTCGAACTGCACCGCCTGGCTCAGGTCTACGGGCTCCAAGACTTGCACGATGCCTGTCTGGAGTTCATGGCTACTCATTACCACCAGGTGCTGCGGAGGCCCGATGCTCGGCCCCATCTACTCCTGCCCCACGCTCTCCAGCAGCACTTGAAGGAGATGCGGATGAGGGGCACTGCCACTCTTGTGGCCATCGGGGACTTCATGAATTCCTCTTCACTGGGCCTGCCTCGGGGCTGTCACCCTCAGGTGGAAGCCCCCTGGTCTATGTTGAGGTATGATGAGGAAGCTGAGAGGTGGCTGCCCTTGGCCAACAACCTGCCTCCTGATCTGGTCAACGTCCGAGGCTATGGGTCGGCGATGCTGGACAACTACCTTTTCATCGTTGGGGGCTACAGGATCACCAGCCAGGAGATTTCAGCTACTCACTGTTACAATCCTTGCCTCAATGAATGGAGTCAGCTGGCTTCAATGAACCAGAAGAGGTAACCCTTGCTCCCTGACACACACCTGTGTCCATCCATGGTGTCAAAACAGACCTTGTTGAGTCACCTGGTGTTGCCTGAACTCAGCGTTACCAGCAGTGATTCAGACCTCCCTCATGAGTGTCTCCTACATGGTGTGATGGGAAGGGTTGCAGTGCTTGGGGATGGCTGGGCAGCATGCCACAGGACAGGCCTAGCAAATCTTTTCTTTTGCACCGGCAGCACAGCTTCACCCCTGTGTATGGGCCTGTGCTGCACAGCCCAGGGCCTGCTGTGGAAAGGGAAGGATGAGAGGGGCAGCACTTTGCTCCCTAAATGCCCCTAGTTAAGGCCTCAGCTGTGGGACAATGTGTGGGTGGCAGCAAGGTATTTTTTAGCATAGAATTTTGCATTGGCCATTTACTGCAGAACAGTAGCATGGGAATGAATATTTTTTAACAATCCGTGTTACCTTTCATGGTAGTTACTGCAGGCCAGAAAGAATCTTGAGTTGTGCCTGCCCCCTAGACTGGAAGGTGGCGGTGACAAGTGAGTGTCTTTCCCTGAGTGATAAAGCAAGATTTTTATTTTTTTTTCCATGGGAACTCTGCTGACGACTTCACAGAACATGTTTGTGACTGCAGCATTTTCATAGAGTCTCAACTTTAAAGTTTTGTTGTGTGGTTGTTTTGTTTTTTTTTCCTGATGTCACATTTCAGCCCCCTGATGGCCTGCTTAACACTTTGTGGCTGGAATGTAGGCCTGTGCCACAGCGAGAATGTTATCATCAGGGCTTTTGCATTCGTCATGAGCAGCACTCGTGCCTGTCTGCTGAACAGATGTGCTGCAATTAGAGCTGCAGTTAGTTCTGCATTGTATTCTTAGTTTGCTGTGCAGTAGTAAAGTAAGCAGGACAGTTGGCCGGCGTGCTGCTCCAGAATTACAGTTGTGTGACTGTCTGACAATGAATCTGCCAGCTGATAGAATTCCATCCCATGGGTGAATTTTGGACATACCTTGAGGGAGAGTTCTGGTTCCTGTTTGATCACAGAATCAAAGAATGCTTGGGGATAGAAAGGACTTTTAACGTCATCTAGTCCACTCGCCCCTGCAATAAGCAGGAACATCTTTAACTAGATCATGTTGGTCAGAATGTTATTTTTCTGGGCACAGGGCATCTGCGGCCCCTCTGGGCAACCTGTGCCAGTGTTGAACCATCCCCACTGCAAAAAATGTCGTCTTTCTATCTACTTCACATCTATCCTCCTTTAGTTTTAAACCATTACCCCTTGTGCTGTGGCAACATGCTCTGCTAAAATGGCTGTCCCCATCTTTCATACAGGCCCCTTTTAAGTACTGAAAAGCTCCAATAAGGTCTCCCAGAAGCCTTCTCTTTTCCAGGCTGAACAATTCCAACTCTCTCAGCCTTTCCTCAGAGAAGAGGTGTTCCAGCCCTTGGATTGTTTAGATAATACAGTATCCAGGATGCTGAGATGCTCTGTGCACACACGTATGAAACAGACCCACTTTGCTTCTAAGTAGAAGGCAAAAACCATCACATGTGCTACACACTCAGCAGTCCTTGTGGTCCATGTTATAGTTGTTAGATTTCTCTTTAGAATGTAGATACCTTACTACTGTAGCTTCAGATCTGTTCACAGTAGATAACTGCTTTCACTAGACTGGGTTGCGCAAGGCCTCATGCAACCTGGCCTTCAACACAGCCCAGAAGGGGATATCCACAACATCCCTGGGCAGTGTGATCCAGTGTCTCACCACTCTATCAGGAGCTCCTCTCTAATATCTGTGGCAACTTTTTCTTGTCTACTAAATGGGTTCTGCCAGTGAAGCGGAAGTACCCTTGGTTGTGCTCTCTATAGCTGCTTTCACAACAGTCTTCTCCATGGATACCTCTGTCTGTTGATACAGCCCAGGAAAAGGTGCATTTTTTTTCCTGTTGCTTACCACTGTCCTGCATTCAGAAATCTCTGCACTCTGACCCAAAGATCCTTTGCCTTTCTGCATGACATTTTCCTTCCTGTGTGGATGTAGAGCTCTCTGCTTGTTTTCATTGAGTGAAAAACATGATTTGAACTAAGGTCAGACCCTACAGCTCACACATGCCTTGTGCTCTTGGGGTTCTTTTCGCAGGAAACGGGGGACAACAGAGGACAGCTCATACCTGGCCTTGTCTCAACAGGAAGGGTACACACTGAGTCTGGCACTTGGAGAGTACCTTGATACCTCAAGTTTAGCTAACTCACTGGTGTGAGTAGAATTATATCACATGAATCTGATGGACTGACTGTCCAGCTTTCTTATTTCCAAGCTGTAATCCATGGAATAGTTAGTTGTGGATAGCTGCCTGGTTGCTCATTTTTTGCTTTCCTTGTTTCCAGCTGCTCCAACACATTAAGAAATATTTATTGTGTTTTTACACTCTTTTAATGTTCATTAAATGAGTGTAAAAATACACTAAGTATTTCCTCATGCTCACTACAAGAGTGTAAAATGCACTAAGTATTTCCTCATGCTTCCTATCCAAACACCTGCTGTTACTGGCATGGAAAGGCAAATGGCAGAGGTTTTTCATAATCTGTCGAGCCATTGTCCAAAGTTCCATGCAAAGTGTGCTGCTGGATGCTTGCAACTACTTTTGAGTCAAATGGACCTTGCAGTTAATGCAGTCCATAAATCTGAGGAACTTCCACATAATGTCATCTATTTTAACAAGTGTTGGAAGTGGTTAAGTGACTGACACCAACATCCTTGGCTGCCTAGAGTGACTGAATTTGAAAACTGTGCTGTAAGTCTTTCATGGGTACTTTTCCCTGTGCTGCAAGAAACAATTCAGTGATGGAAGGCCATCAAGCCCAAACTGGGTAAATGACCTCCACTCAGACAGGAGAGTAAGAAGCTGCAGTGAGTTGATTAGAGAAGCACATCTGAGTTAAGAAACCTGAATCCTATAGCCCTCTGACACTATACACTTGAGTAGTTAACTTAAGTCCTCTGTGGCAGAACTTCAGCATGTTTTGAGAGGGGCTAGAAGAGCTTCATGAGAAGCTCCCCATGAGCCAGTGGTGCCCTCATACAGCCCAGAAGGCAACCTTGTACTAGGCTGCAGCAAGAGGAGTATGGGCAGCAGGGCAAGAGAGGGGATTCTACCCCTTGACTTTGCTCTGCTGAGACCCCACCTCCAATTCTGTCTCCAGTTCTGGTGTCCCCAGCATAAGAAGGACACAGAGCTGTTGTAGTAGGTCCAGAGGAGGCCACAAAGATGTTCCAAGGGCTGGAGAACCTCTGCTATGAGAACAGACTGGGAGAGTTGGAGGTGTTCAGCCTGGAGAAGACTCCAAGGGCACCTTAGAGCTATCTTTCAATACCTGAAGGGATCCTCCAGGAAGGCTGCAGAGGGACTTTTCCTGTGGGTGTCTAGAGACAGGACAAGGGGGAATGGTTTGAAGGTGAGGGAAAGCAGGATTAGACTGGATCTTTGGAGGCCTGGCTGATGAGGCCTTGAGCTGCCAAGTCTAGTTTGAAAGGTGACCCTGTCCGTGGCAGGGAGGTTGGAGGAGATGAGATCTGAGGTCCCTTCCAACCTGAACCATTCTATGATAACTTGTCAATGTGTGAATAGTTTGTCAGCCAACACTCCTGCACCATTCGCTTTCATAGCCACAGATTTAAAGAATTTGTAACATACTTTAGATTTTAAGAGGCTGCTTGGAAAATGCATTTTTGTTCTGTGTTTTTGTCTGTGTGTTAACCAGGGTTTTTTTTTTTCCACCATAATTTTTCCACAGGTAAATGGCTCTAAAACTCAGAATGTTCTGCAAATAACGATCCTCATTTCATACCCACTATTGATCGCCATGCTGTTCTGTTTTCTCTGGCATGGAAACTGTAATTACTGTAGAGAGGAGATGAGCAAAGTGACCTAATCATAAATGTCAGGAAATCAAGCTAATAAAAAACAATTAATTCCTTCAAAGGAACATTTTAGTTTCTAAAGCTTTATCAGGCTGACAGGAATAAAATTATTCTATGTGCAAATAAACTTTTTTTCCAAATATTTTTAATCAAAAGAAATTACAGGGCAGTTTGTTGCTGGGCAATATTTCTTTTTTGTCCAGACAAACCCTGCAAAACTACTTAGTGGTAAGTTTTAAATCTTGGGTTCATTCTGTTTGCTGCTCAGCAAGCCAGGCAAAGTCCAGAGCCCCACTCCAGTTTTACAGACATAGTGCAGTTCCTCTTTTGGCTTTATGCTGAGTTACAGCACTCCAGTGACTTTCACATGCCTAGATTGTTAGGATGGTAAAATAATTTTGACTCAGCAGTAGAGAAGGAAAAACCTTTCTAGGCAAGGAAACAGTTTCTCAGGAGAGGAAGAGCTCAGCTTTTACTGGACCAGCTTTCATGGCTGGCAGGAATAGATGGGCATCTAAGTCCTCTCTCTGCAGGTCCTCCAGTTTCTTCCTACAAGCTTGCACCTTCAGTAGCCATAGGTCATTTGTTTCTACCTAGATTCTTTAAAATATGTAAGACTTCTCGATCTGCAGCACTTAGGAAACTGCCCTTTGCCATGCATGGAGTGTGACAGCAGAGTGGAGCAGAATAAGAAACGGAGCCGCAGGGCATTACTGCAAACTACCTTGCCTTCTGCTCAGTTCTGGGTGGCACTCAACTGACAGAGGTCTCTTGCTCCAGGGGAGCAGCAAAGGATGTGTTTAGTAGGGTACAGGAGATTCTCTCTTCTTTCTTTTGCAGAATGAAGTTCAATGTGTAAAGCTTTAAATTGCTGGTTATTAAGGTGATTAAAGAGGCTCTAGATTGGAGATGAAGCTAAGTGCACAGTCCTGGGCATTCATCAAGGCTTGTTTGACATTTCTGCAGTTTTAACTAATAGAAGATCCTTCATTGTCTGTATATGTAATACATTTTGCTCTGTTAAAAGGGTTTTACTAAAAGCCAAGTAAAAATGAGGCATCTACTAAACATGAGTTAACTAAACGTTTAGAGCTCGAAGTAGGCCCGTTTGAAATCCAGGATACAATAATCATCAATCTCAGCATCAACATTAACATCCACAATGTCCCTGCTCACTGCCCTCAATAATTAAGGTGTAATGACAGAGTTGTGGCCTCTCACAGAGGAGTTCACAGACTGCTGTGTGTGAATGAAGTGGTGGGGGAATTGTGAGCGCTGTCGAGAAGGCTCTGGCCAGACCTAGGAGTGGCCTTCCAGTACCTGAAGGGGGCTACAAGCAGGCTGCAGAGGATCTGTTTGCAAAGACCTGCAGTGACAGGACAAAGGCAATGGTTTGAAATGAGAGAAGAGCAGATTTAGATTGGATGTGAGGAATGAGTTCTTTAGCACGAGGGTAGTGAACACTGCAACAAGTTGCCTGTGGAGGTATTCAAGGTGAGGCTGGACAAGGCTCTGAGCAATCTGCTCTAGTGGAGGATGTCCCTGCTGACTACAGGGGGTTGGACTGGCTGACCTCTGGAGGTCACTTCCAACTCCAACCATTCTGTGGTTCTATGAGCATGTTGGAGCCTGGGTAGGAAGAACCTTCTTCCCTGTATTTTTCTCTACACCTATGCAACCCATCTGAATGGTGCAGACTTCTTTTGCAGGTCCAACTTCAAGCTCCTGGCTGTCAATGGAAAGCTCTACGCCATCGGTGGCCAGTCCCTCTCCAACGTGGAGTGCTATAACCCAGAAAACGACTGGTGGAATTTTGTAGCATCCCTACCAAACCCTCTTGCAGAGTTCTCAGCTTGTGAATGCAAGGGCAAGATCTACGTGATCGGAGGATACACGACACGAGGTAGAAGCCTGCTTTTGCTCTTGGGCTTTGAGATCTGGTTGCTTGAAGGCCTGCATCCTTTTCTTCTCTTTTGCAGGAAATCTTTTGTCTCTTTTAAAAATCTTTTTTGGCTGGAGCACTGCCTTATCAGGAAAGACTGAGAGACCTGGGGCTTTTTAGTCTGGAGAGGAGAAGACTGAGAGGAGATCTCATAAATGGATAGAAATAGATGAAGGCTGAGTGTCAGGAAGGAAGGGGCAGCTTCTGCTCACTTGTGCCCTGTGATAGGACAAGATGATAAAAACTGCAGCACAGGAAGTTCCACCTCAATGTGAGGAAGAGCAACTTTTCTGTTAGGGCCACGGAGCACTGGAACAGACTGCCCAGAGAGGTTGTGGAGTCTCCTCTCGAGACTTTCAAACCCTGTCTGGATGTGTTCCTGTGTGGCCTGTGCTAGATTATGTTCCTGATCTTGCAGAAGGGTTGGACTAAATGGTCTCCAGATGGTCCCTTCCAACCCCTAACCTCCTGTGATCATGTAATGTAGAAAGCTGCATAATACTTATTAAAGACATGTAGAAAAACATCACTGGGAGAAACTAATTAACAAGTGAAACAAAAAAAAATTAGATCTGTCATAGAAGAATCAGATATTTATGGTTTTGTCAGGACCTACATGGACCTGGGGCTGTGTTATTCTGAAGGAGCAGACTGATGGATACCAAGCACCCAGTTTGGTCTGTGTTTATTTTAGATTTTGATGATCACACAGTAGAAATAGAATTCTCCACAGATACACTTTGTTTACTTTTTGAATACCCATCTTAGACTGTCAGAAAGAAAAACATGAAGAAAATCCCAGCTTGGATTAGTGTTCCTCATGTGTTAGTAGATATGACAGTCCTTTTACTATAGCATTTCAGCATTTCACAGACAAATTCAAGCTATAGGTGAGATTTCTGTGCTGAAATAACTTCATGGAATAATTAAAATCAAAAGCCTAAGCTAGAGTAAACATTTTTATTTCCTTTCTATACTGTTTTCTGAAGATACTGTACCAAGGGGAAAATTTAAAGTCTTATTCCCTGCTGCAAATTACTTTTTAAGTGGCATGCTTTTGCCCTACATAAAGACAAGGAGCTTCCATCTGTTCATGCCTTAAGCACACTGTGTCATTCTTTGGGAGGAGTACCATTTGCTCAGAGTTTTAGAAGTTGGGTTTTGTTTTTGTTTTGTTTTTTTTTAATGTCAAAGATTCAGTATTTACTAGGATTTCCTAAACTTAAATTCCTGTCTCTAGGCCTTTGCTCACAATAGTTTTAATTTGTTTTCCAAAATAAAATCGGAAGAGAATTTTGCTTTTCCAGAGTACTGCATGCAAAGATAAACTGATATTAGAACAAGCTCTAGAGCAGATTTTGCCATTATAAGGTTTGTGAAAGGCACACTTCTGCTCCTCACGGACCTGTGGCAATGTCAACCTTCAAGAGCATTTTGTCTGGACTGTTCTGACCCAGAACCTGATGGCTTCGCTGAGAAAACAAAAGACACCAATGTGCCTGTGGCCATAGGTAGCGTTGTGCTCTGGTGTGTTCTGCAGTTCCAGTCCTCTGGTCATTCCCATTAAAGAACTTGTTGGTAGGTGGCATTAGGACTGGAAGATATCTGGCACATAACACTTGATGTGCTATGCTGGAGCAGAGTAATAGGAGTCTAGAGACCAGATTTTTGTCTAGGGAAAGATGTCGAAGAGGTAAGAAGCAAAAGCCCTCATTTGATTAACACTACTACAAGATGATGGGAGTCACAGTCTCTCCTACACTCCCTGCACTTTACATGTTGCTGTTCTGGTGCTTGTGCTGTTCTTCCCTCAGGCTGGCCACTCCTGATGCCGTAGATAAAGGTCAGGATGTTGCTCATGCAGATCCTTTCCCATTAAAATTTAGTAACAAAGTGTTTAGTCAGGATCACTCACCTGTGCCAAGCTTCTTCCTTCTTACCACCTGTGGTTTCAAATGAAGGAGGATAGCCAGGTAGTTACCTCCTCTGTCTTCCACACCTTAGGGGATGGCAACTGACCTTCAGGCCTCTGTCTTTTCCTAGAAGCCATTTTTAATTGAAACCGGAAAGTAAACCAGTGTAAAGTTGTGAGTGGTAGATGCGCCCTAAACGTGTTTGAATGCAAGACCTGTCAGGGTAACAAACACCTGTGCTTGACAGAAGTAAAGATCCTTTTCTAAACAAGGATCTGCAATCAGTGTCTGTGACAGCCATCAGGCTTCAGAACCAGAGTAACACAAGTGATTGATCTTCTAAGTTGTATAAGTGTCAGAGAGCATTGAGGGCTGACTCTGAGAGGTGCTGAGCTTCATTGACTGGTTCGCTGCCTCCACTACAGAAGTGGAATACGTGCAGCAATGAAATTATGAATGTGCATTTTCTTTTATTCTGCTTGTAGGACTTCTGCATGTACCTCAGTTTGGGTAGGCTTAGTGGGCTGTGTTTTTTTAATCTGCATGTCTGAAGGGGGCCTACAGGAAGGCTGGGGAGGGACTATTTACAGGGTCTTGCAGTGACAGGACAAGGGGCAATGGGTTTAAACTGGCAGAAGGGAGATTTAGACTGGATGTTAGGAGGAAGTTCTTTCCAGTGAGGGTGGTGAGGCACTGGAACAGGTTGCCCAGGGAAGTTGTGGCTGCTCCCTCCCTGGAGGTGTTCAAGGCCAGGTTGGACGAGGCCTTGAGTAACCTGTGCTAGCGGGTGGTGTCCCTGCCTATGGCAGGGGGTTGGAACTAGATGATCCTTGAGGTCCCTTCCAACCTTACCATTCTATTATTCTGTGATTCTCAGATTGACCCCACAGGCTGTCAGACTTGCCACCACCTAGCTCTTCACATTCGAGAGAGAAACCTAATTCATGCTGAGCGTGCCTGAGCATTTTCAGTTCTAACAACATTACTATCAGTGCTCTTCTGTAGAGTCTAAACTGTCTCAACCTTACCATTCTATGATTCTGTTCTATTCTCCTGAGACTGTACTTTCCTAAAGATGATAGGATCTGGAACTTCCTGCTGTAAATGATGATGGCACCTCTTGAATAAAGGTACTGCTGCCAGTTCTCATGCTAACAGACACTCCGTATCAGGTGCTGTGATGTTCATGTGTTGTATTGTGGGTTTTTTGGTTGTTTCAGTGGATATAAGAGACTTAGGCTCTGGAGTGAGTAAATGAGGGCCATCCTGCTGGAGACTTCATTACATATCACTTGCCACCCGAAAAGATTACTGCTAGAGGTAGACACAGAAACTTCATTGTACTTTCCCTTCACTCAAAGAGTCAGAGAACCGTACATTGTCTCTGCAATATGCTGATCAGCAATTTCATAGAGCATTGCCTTGACAGACATCTTCACTCTTTCTTTCCCTTGGTTTGAAGTGGATTAGGTGTTCCGGAAGACAGTGTAAAGTAATAAACAATGACTGAACACAACCGGAGTCTAAGCAGATGCACTTCCTGGTCATGCTGCTGAAGCATTTAGTTCATCACAATGCAATTATATTTATGGCTATTTGCACTTGTGCCCTTAGAGAATTTGTCAGTATGTCACCTTCTGCTCTTCCACATGGGAGCTCATCTCGACATTATCATGCAGGATAGACTAATAACAGGGAGTAGATTTTATTAAAAGACCAAACTGGAGTCTGCAAGCCTGTTGCAACTTGTCACTTGGGTTTGGATTTAATCTTAGATATCCTGAGATTGAAACTGAATTTCCTGGCTAAGGAATCCTGTGCCTTCTGTGTTAGTTTAGTGAAGTCTTGGACGCAGCCAGGGTCTCCACTGCACTACAAATCACAGATGAGTTGTAACAGCTTCACAGAAGAACAGTGTTGCAGACTTTAGTCAAAACTGAGTACAGATATGGCTTGAACTTTGTTCTGCTGGAGCAGAGAGTTCCTGCTTCTTAAATGGTTTTGACAATGGACATTTATCTCTATAAGATCCTGAATATGTGCTCTTAGTTCATCCATGCCACTTCCTGAAATGTAACTACCTTCATCAATTTTATTCCCCAAAGCTCTTGGTTTATATGGAAGCAAATGCCAAGTATCCAAGTTACGCCTTGGTGATAAATCATCGCTTCACGGCCATTAATGAAACACGCTGTCTTTGTGATGCTTTGAGTCATCTGGCATCACTATTGGAGAGCAGAATATTGCTCCAGTTCCCTTTGCAGAAAAATTCTTATTGCAGTTGGAGACAAAATGAAAAGCTTAAGTTCAGATGTAAGGATTATTCTGAAATCCACATCCCCAGATCACTTCCATCACGTAATGTACCAGAACTGGCTTCATTTCTCCCTCTACAAAGGAACAGAACATTCAAAAGTCAAAAAAAATGAAGTTCTCAATGATCAATATTTCTTCCCTGGTCTTCTGTGCTTTTGCACTGTAAGAACACATCAGCAACCAGTAATAATGACTGATTATAGAAAGGAGGAATCTTCTTTCTCATTTATTTCTTAGGTTTATTTTCTTAATGATTTGCTTTCTGATTGATTTATTTGTTACTCCTTCTCCTGTGTTTCAGACAGGAATATGAACATTTTGCAGTACTGTCCCACCTCTGATTCCTGGACCACCTTTGAATTTTGTGACGTGCACGTTCGCAAGCAGCAGATGCTGTCTGTTGAGGAAACAATTTATCTGGTGGGGGGCTGCATCCATGAGCTTGGACCAAACCAGAAGTCCAACCAGAGCGAGGACACCTTAACTGTGCAGTCTTACAACACTGCTACCAAAGAATGGCTCTACCTCAAAGAGAACACCTCCAAATCGGGCCTGAACTTGACGTGCACTCTGCACAATGATGGGGTCTATATCCTGAGCAGGGATATCACTCCCTCCACCAGCTTGGAGCACCGTGTTTTCCTGAAGTACAACATCTTTACAGACAGCTGGGAGTCACTGAGGCGCTTCCCAGCCTTTGGACAGAACATGCTGATCTGCTCTATGTACTTGCCTGATGTGCACCATGTGTAACGCCAGCCAGTTTCTCTTTGCAGCTCATTAATTACTCTTGGAAGAATTATTGCCCCCTCTACACTGTTCCTTTTTCAGGATGTAATGTGTGTGCAGAACGTAGGCTTAAAACACTGCCTGTGTTCTGTGGAGAAGTTACAACACTCAGAATTAAGAGCAATGCTTCCAGAAACAGTTCTGAGATGGCAGTTAGAAAAAGTTACTGGTTTGGATTCAAACTTCACCAAGGATTATTTACAATTTAAGTGTGGAACTACTCTGTTAGTAACTGATAAAGGGATTCCAAAGGCAAAACGGGTCAGTCTAGTATTGTTCTTCATCTTAACAGTGTAGGAGATGAGCAGGAAGCATACATGGTAAAAGAAGAAATAGTACAATAAAATAAATAAGTAGTAGACTAAAAAGTCACAAAAGGAAAGATCCCTTTTAAAATACAATTTCTCCTCCAATTATGTCTTGTCAAATACACACCATTTAAAACTGTGTTGCATTTGTATCTCTTCTATGGTAACAGGTGAGATGGCACCATCAACAAATACGGACTTCCCCTGAATTATTTGTAGTTAAATGCTCTACCAGGGGCTAGGAGGAGATGTCTAGAAGCTTATGGTTGTTGGTTGGATGCTAGATGTTCCTTTAATGGCTGTTAGCAACCTTTATTGACACCATTAAGGTAGAGGTAAAAAGTCTCTAAGGTCAAATGGAGAAGGCTGGTCATCTTCAGAAAGGTTTTAAGCTTTAGTTACCTTGTTTTCTGCAGTGCTGAGTGTCAAAAGGTCAAATTATAGCTGGCAACAAGCTGTGGGTCAGGAACATGGGCATAAGCACATGCATTGGTGATTCTTCACCAGGCACATCCTGCTTGACCGCAGTCACCCAGGACATCCATCATTTGGTATGGCAGAGCTGAGCTGTGTGAATGGTTTTCTGCCAGTAGCACCCAAAGTGGGTGCACCTGAGTGTTGGCTCTGTCTTGTGTACCAGGAGCTTGGTAGAGATCCCCTGACATCTGCCACACAAAGTGGTTAGTCTCTATGAAGAGCACTATAAGATGGTCACCATCAATATTCTTCTGTGGAAACACGGGAATTAGCTGGGAGCTTCCCGCAGTTTCCTCCTATTGCTTGAGAGAATTATAGACATGGTTGGCCCTTTTTTGTAGCTGGCAAATTCCTAAGTGTCTTCTGAAGGCATCTGCCCAGGTATGATGCTGTGTGTTCTTGTTCTTCATCATCATGGGAAGGTTTCACTGCATCTTAAGGGAGAGGTACCAGAGGCAAGTGCTGAACATGTCACAGAGGTGCTGGTTCTGCACCAACTCTTCACATGTAAAGGCAAGAGGTTTAATTCACCTGAACAAGTTCCTAGTTGGTATTTTTCTTTATTGGAATTCAGGAGTCTGTTGTACAAAGGAGGAAGCAGCAATGGTTCCCTCAACGTCCTTTTGATGTTGACCTACTTTTCCATGGTCTTGAATGAAATCAGTGATAACTAAAAGAGCTACCAGAATGGAAGTGCCTTGCCAGTGACTGCTTACACAGTCAGTGCTTAGGTGCAGCATTTTGATGCTTCTGATCGTGCATAGCAACCCAAACTGAAAACCCCAGGAAGCTTGTCCAGAGTGACATCATTTGGTTTTGAACTTTTAGGATACAGATGGACATGAAGCAAGGTATTTTGGGTGTCCAACATTTACCTTTTGGGTGGAATTTTCACAGCCTCGTGGTGTGTGCTGTGCTTCAGCCCCAACTGGTGCCTGTCAGTCAGCTGTGTGCATGAACTTCCTTAGTTAAGCCCATGGCTGTGTGTTAAGCCATGCACAGAGCAGCTGCTGTCTTTTTGGCAGCAGAACCAAAGCAAACCATGGTTCTGCAATGGAGAAATAAGGTGACTGGCTTATGATTCTTCTCTTACAAGTGCTTCAGAATAAATATAAACAGTGTGTTGTTTTCTGGAGATAAACCTATCTCAGTCATGTTGTTCTTTGCTTCCCTTCGTTTCTTTTGAGTTCCAGATCCAATACCCTACAGTCACCCCCGGGGCTGCTCAGATCCATTTGGGTGGAGGGATCTAAGTTGCACTGTTCCCTTGCCTAGTGAATAAACCCTGAGTTCCTGTCACTGCAGACTTGCAGCATGGTGTTTAATGAAGTCATTTCAGACCCATTCATTTCTCAGCACAATCGTAATTCTGTCTCATCTTTTACTGTGGTCAGTCGTTTTTTGCAAGAGGGCTTTCCACACTGGGTTTGTCTACATGTTGATTTCAGCTTCCAGTGATCAAGTGACTGCCTTGAATATCTGGAGAACCTGCACAAATGTAGAAGAGAAAGATGGCTCAGACTATTTAGTCAGACCTCAAGGTGCGAGTTCCCCATCTACTGACACATAACTGGACTCCCATCTGAAATCAGAGCTGGTGTTGAATTTAGTAGCGGCATCAGGCTGTCATACTGGATGGTATTCCTGCAGGCTGAAATAAATACTTCTTTTTGAAAACAAAATTCATTAGAGTATGCAACATGGGTGATCCCCATAGCTCAGGAAAACACCCAAACTCTGTAATGAGTGTCTCATGTCCTTTGCGTTTTATGTCATTATGGTATTTCACATTAGAAACATGGTTGGGCAGCTTCTGCCCTTTGGAACAAGGAAAAGTGGTTGAGAGTCACTAACAGCTAATCATTAACTCTATTTTAGCCAGTGGAACTGTTGCTCAATGATTTGGTGTGCTCTCTTTTCTTGGTGGTGGGAGGTAAAAAGATTCCTAAGGTCAAATAAGTTTCTTTTTGACTGACGGTGATGCAAGCAGATACCGAGGAGCCTGGCAGTTTTATCATCTGGAAATTCCTCTGTTATCCTGATCTTGCTTCTGACTTGTGGTGTGGGCTTGGAGATGACACTCCACCTTCTTGCATCCAACATGTAAGTAAGAATGTTTGCCTTGTGGGGACACAAAGGCTGTGTCTGGAGTAGCAGTGTTTGTATGACATGTGGAGCATGTGAGGAGGTACTCTTGGGTGTTACTGCTTCCTTGGTTGTTCTCACTGCTTCCTGGCAAACGGCAGGACAGAAGACAGCTGGCAACCTTAGTCTGGTCTCTGCTGATTACATTTATTTGGAACTGATGGATATCTCTAGCCTGCTTCTTCCTTTATTTTTCATCAGTCTTCCTAAAAGCCTGTAGTTCATCCACACTTCCCAGTCTTTGTGTTCTGGAGCCTGTATCCAAATTCAATAGTGCTGCTCTCCTGGTGTCTCTGGGTTATACAGTTCTCATCTTCTCTGCCTCGTGGACTGATTCCACTTGATATAGACTAGCAAAAGCTGACTATGGTAGGGGATGGTCCCATGTCAAACGAAGGAACAAGTCTCCAAAGTCCCGAGGGATGACTCTGAGAACTTGGCCCCTTCTCATAAAACAGAGAAGCATTTAAGAAGGTTGCTCTCACCAAGGCCAAGAGGCAGCGCAGCAGTTTCTTCCTTCCTAGGAATGCTCTGTGGTTTTCATTGTGAAACTTGAGTTGTGGAGGGTTTCACTTCAATCTCCCTGGCAAGGTTCCATGGGTTTCCCTTTCTGCCCAAACAGCTGACCTTTAGGGGGCTTAATATTTGTGTTTTGCACTGTTTGAGGACTTTGCTTTTCTGCATCAGTGTTCAGCCTGTTTTCATGGAGTGATTTGCTAGCAGTTTGTTGGCCTTTTCTGTTTGTTAGTCTGCTTTTCACGCTGGTCTGTAACTGTCAATCACCACGATGAAAAAAGTAATTTCTGATTTGGTCTGAATCTTTTTGTTTGTTCAGTTTTGGGCTCTTGGAAGAGAAATCTGTGAAGTTACAAAAGTTCTGTTTTGTTTCTTGTACGTTGTAGTGAGGAATGCTACTACAGGCATCCAGTGTGTGGAAGCTGATCTGCATTGTGAATGGGATAGTGAGCAGAAAGCAGAGAGTGCAAGGGCAGCACCGAGCATGCAGGATGCTCAGAGCCCTGTGCAAGCAGAGATTGCTCATCTCTGCAAGTTAAGATTCCGTAGATGATGGTGAAAGCAGAGATGAGCCTTGGACTGTCTGTGAGTATGACCAATGAATCTGTAGGTGGCTTTCCAAGGTTTCTCCTCAGAGCCGTCAGCATCTGTGGTTGGTTGTGTTGGGTTTGCATTTACAGCGCTGACCAAAGGGTGGCTCCCCATGCACGCAGGAGGCCTTGGGAGCCAGAGCAAATGCTGGGAGGCACAGAAAGCTTACAAGTCGTCTGCTACAATACCAACGGTGCCATGCTCTGGGTGTGTTTGCTAGTTGGTAAACTCAGAACCTATTTTAGTGTAGTCTCTGTCTTTTTTTTGCCCCCAAAGGAAAGTGGAGTTTGGAAAAGGTATCTGGATTTTGTGACCTGCTAGGGATCCTGCACTCACAGCTTTAAAACTGCTGTCCCAGTTCTATGTGGATGGTTTTTGTTTTTTTTTCTGAAAGCATTGACATGGAGTTGCTCAGTCTGGAGAAGAGGAGGTTGAAGGGAGACCTCATTGCTGCCTGAAAGAAGGTTGGGCAGCTTCTTCTTGGTGTCAAATGACAGGACCAGAGAAAATGGTTCCAAGCTGCTCCAGGGGAGGTGCGGGCTGGATGCTAGGAAATATTTCTTCACTAAAAGGGGTCTCAAACACTGGATTGGTCTGCCCAGAGCAGTGCTGGAGTCACCATCCCTGGGAGTGTTCAAGCACTGTACGGACTTGGTGATTAGGGACATGGTTTAGTGTTGACCCTTCAGTGCTGGCTTGAGGGTTGGACTGGATGATCTTGAAAGTCACTTCCAACCAGATGCATTCTGTGATTCTGTGACATTATGGGTGAAGAGATACTGCTGTATCCTGTGAATATCAGTGCCTTCTGAAGTAAGTTTGTGTTTCCTTATAGCTAGAAGAGTGAAACATGCTTAATTTCTGGTGTAAAAGGAATCACTGCATTTCCTGTCTATTGCTAATGGAAGGACAGAGTTTACTTTTGAAGAATTCACATCTGCAACTCAGAAATGCTTCAGTAGGGTAGAAAGATGTTCAGCACATGGGCAAAGAGATTTCCTGTTTGTTGGTACTTTGAACATAATTTAAGATTCAGCAGTGAATACAAACTCTCAAAATCCTCCTCTCCATTTTTGAGCTGAATTTTATGGTTATTTGATCTGTTGATGATTTTTCCACTCTGTGATATGTTCCAGATGTTTCTAAGGGTGTACCTTGTGATAAGACACTGTTTATAAATAATTTTGAGAAATTAAAGTGTTTATTCAGTGACTCACCATCTTTTGCATATGAAGATTTTACCTCGCCACAGCTCTGTCACATTTCTGCCAACATGCTGCTCTTATGCTGCGCTTTCTCTGATCGTGGTGTTGTCCACTATCAAGTCCCCAGCACTCTTGGAGAAGGCTCAGTTGATCAAATAATAGCTTCTGTCGTGCTGCAAGTCCTCAATTAATTTCTCCAGACAAACCTTTAATTCACTGTTTCTGCTGTACAGTAACTGGACTTATAAACCACTGTCAGTCCATAGGCCACTGTGGAAATCAAACTTCTCATGCAGCTGTTATCTTCCTCCTCTGTGCTGGAAGCTGCTTGTCTCTTTTGGAGTTGTACCCAGTCTTTCTTGTTCAAGACTCCTGTAACCAAGTGCAGGTCAAGTGGAAAAGACTCCTTCTGTGGGGAATTCCGGGGACTATTACACTTCAAAATTCGAATTAGAATCACACGGTCCTAGAATGGCTCAGGCTGGAAGGGATGTCAGAGATAGTCTACTCCAACCTCTCCGCCATGGACAGGGAAACCTTTCAACTAGACTCAGATGTTCAAGGCCTCATCCAACCTGGCCTTCAACACTCCCAGGCAGGAGGCAGCCAAACCTCCCTGGGCAGCCTATTCCAGAGTATCACTGCCCTCACACTGAAGAACATCTTCCTAGGATCCAGTCTAACCCTGCTCACCCTCAGCTTCAATCATTCCCCCTTGTCCTGTCTCTAGACACCCTCAGGAAACCCTCTGCAGCCTTCCTGTGGAATCCCTTCAGCTATTGGAAGATAGCTCTAAGAGGCCTCTGGTGTCTTCCCTTCTCCAGGCTGAACAACCCCAGCTCCTCCAGCCTGTCCTCATAGCAGAGGTGTCCCAGCCCTTGGATCAGCTGCTGTATAGCTTTTGATGTTTCTGTTCCTCCCCTTTGTGATAGCACTTTGGCTTATCCATGGACTCACAGATCCATCCATGTCTTCTGCCTGCTGGTTTTCCCTCAGGTAATGTTTCCCAAGAAAAGAGATCTTTTTCTCCATTCACCTTCTATAACCAGAAAAACCTAAAATCCATGTTCCAGGAATCTTCCTTATTCTAAGCTGTTGCATCTCCAAAATATGTTAGCCTATAAACTTTGCTGTTTGTTTTTCCTGCTCCTGCTTTGACAAATGATTGTGTAAAACTGTGAGTGCTTTCCTCTGCCAAGTTTTCACAATAGAAGGGAATTATACAATGCAAGGGCAGGGAAATCTTATCTGTAACTCTTCAAGGATGCAACTTCAGGTCTGCAAAGTTTGAAATGTAAAAAGTGACATTATTTAGTCTCCTTTGGAACATCTACCAATTTCCAGATGTACACTGTTCACTGAGGTTAAAAACCTTGTACAGTGCTTTGGGGGGATGTGCTGTTAGAAAGCACTGTGTTCATCTTTGAATAATGGTGTTAAAGTTTTCATTCTCTGCTGGGGTTTTAAGGGAAGTGTTGCCATTTCACAGGCTGAGCCTTGATTTACTGTGAGGAGCAAAGCTGTGTCACTGGAGAAAGTGTTTTGCAATTGTAAATTATCAATGGGTGCTAACTTCTGAAGCCCATAAAAACATGATTTTGGGTGGTAGGGGTGGAGATAAAGTCAGAAAGCAGATGCTTAGGAGCAGCCGTTCTCTAACCTCCAGACATAAGCAATTTTCAAACTCAGAAGCAGGCAGAAGTTTGATATGTGTTTAAAACACCACCTCCTTTCCCCCTCTTCCCATCTCTCCCCCTGCAGCTCAAACCTTTTCAACCACAATAATTTGTGGCAAGGCATGTGTGCACTTGGAAGAGACTGAGTGGTGAGGTCTGAATGCACTGCTTGGCAGGTGATCCCTTATCGGAACTGCTGCCTGGCAGAGCAGGAAGCCTTCCTGCAGCTTTTGTGACTGACACTGATGACTTTAATGACATGTTTGTTATCTGCTGACATATGCATAGTGACAGCTGAGGCAGAGAGAGGAATCACAGAAGCTGTATTGTGTACCTAATAGCAAAGACACAATAGGTTTGTAGAAAGAATAAGGCTGAGTTCAAAGCCTTTTGATGTTAATAAAAAGAACCATCTCTGAACCAGGCACATGCCTCAGTGAATTAGAGAATTCTGGAGGAATCTGAAGAGATGGTAACTGTACAGCTGTCTGCTGAAAGAAGAGGCACAGACAGAAGTCTTGCAGACTCTTCTGACAGTGATCTCTGCTATGGCTCACCTGTGTTCTCTGCAGGGAATTCCAGCGTGAAGCTGTCCCCCTCTGTCAACACAAGTCTAAAGCAGGCAGGAGAGTGATGTTTTCCTAGGAGTATCTGGGGAGAAGGTGAAGACTTCTGCAGATAGGCTTTTAGGGAGTCACTGAGAAAACATTGCTGAGACTTCATGGCTCTTAACAGCAGAGCACTGCTGTGTGACGTAGTCTGTGTTCTCTTGCACCATGAAATGTGGTATAGGAGATTGAAATGTTTAACTTCAGATCATGTTGCTATGAGATTTTTGTTTGTTTCTTCACTTCCACAATGTCCCTTCAAAACAAAAACATAGTATTCTGAATCTTAATCTATTGGCATTTGGATCCTTCTTTTCTGTGCTATAGTAGTGTCACAGAGTATGGTCATGTGGAATAGGCAGGCATCATTCCTGCTTGGCATTCTCAATACCTACAAATACAAAAAATTGATTTGCATGAGGATTAAAACTTTGGCTAATATTCCATGCAAGGTGAAACAGCTCTAGGAACTGTTTGAAAGCAAACCACCTGAGGGCTACACCTTTACAGAAGAGATAAGGGTGTGTCCCAAGTAGTGAGTTGAAATTCTTGAGGAAGAGGATGGGCTTGGTCCCAAATCTCTTCAGTCTTGGCAAATTTCATGGCAAACTTTGTCCCTTCTCTCTTTAGTTTGTACCTGTAACTAGCTTTTGTCACTTGCTTAAGCCAAAAGCTTTTTGTCAGACTATTTGGGATAATCACAAAAGTAAGGGTTTAAGCTGTCTACATACAACACCCCCAAATCAGGCTGTTGAAGCTTGATTCCCCATGCATTAGTCCAGCTGTCTTCTCTGCCAGTGTTTATTGTATCCAAATGAATCATGTTAGTGCTGCGTGCTCTGAGTGCTTGCAAAGCAGCTGATGAAACAAGAGTCTCTCTTTGTCCACCAGCTTGGTACAGTTGTACCTGTCTCCAAGGAACAGGCATGGGCTTTACTAGCACAGTTGATTCGAATGGGTTGAACCAGTGGAAAAGACTGGCTGTGATTTTGAGGAGTGGTTGTTGCTGAACAGCGTGGCTGTAGTGCCCCTAGAACACCTCCTTTCCAAGCAGCTGTAATACTGACTCTGACATTGTTTCCTTTGGGACTGTTGCTTAATACATCCACCCTCCAAAACCTTTCAGTCAGAGAGATCTTCTCCCAGCTGGGTTACCTAAAAAGTTCCACTCTCTATGTGGCCCCTAAAATCTGGAATAAATACATAGGAGCATAAAGTCTTTCACCTCTTCTGGGCCCAGCACTGAGTAGACTCCTCACCTTTCAAGTGATCAAAAAGAAAAGTCTCATCCAACCTGGGATCAGAGACCCTTGAGTCACTGTCAGCCAGAAAAATCACTTCTTTTCTGCCAAACCTTCTTCACCACAGTAAGGCTTTCACTGGCAGCAGCCTCAGTTGGCTTCAGGCAGCTCGTTAGCTGGGGACTCAACCTGTCAGTGTAACACCTACTTCCTTCAGGCTCTGCAAGGTGGGACAGATTAGGAACTCAGCAGCCCATTTAATTCTTTCCTGATATCTGTGGGAGGTCTTAGCAGAAGCTGAGGATTTTTTTTCAGAGGGATTTGAGTTCCAGCCTCTGGCATGGACTGCATAGTGCATAACAGTACACAGTTTGACTCAATGATCCATGGTTGGACTTCAAGGATCTTAAAGGTGTTTTCCAAGCTCAATTCTGTCATTCTATAAAGTGCAGCTGTCTTTTTATCAGAATTAAAATGCTTTTCTGCTTTAAGCCATATGAAGGCAAAGGTCAAGACACCGTTGTGGTGGAAAACATAACCTGAAGTGCAGAGTACACTGGTAATCACTGCTTATAGTGGCAACTCAGGAGATGCAGATGCTGCCTTCTAAAAAAAAAAGAGTGAAGGTTTTTCAGCATCATCTGCATTGCCCTTAAGCACTGGGGCATTAAATCTCAGGTGCTTCTGACTGGATTCTGATGTTTCCTAAGTTTAGCATTTCAGTGCTTTCTGGAAGTGTTCCTGATGAGGCCTCTGAAGTTGCAGTCACTTGCTCTGAGCTGTTTCTGTGTTTTATTAAGCAGCTCTCTGGATCTTCATCTTTTGAATGCTTTGCAACTTCGAAAGCCCTGTTTGCTCAGTGGAACAAATTCAGTTGTGTGGACTTCCCTCGAACCATGTTACCTGGACAGAAACAGGGAGGCATTTGCGTCACTTTCAACATGGAGCTGCAGTTCCTGCAGTTCACATCTCCACTGGTTCTGTGTATTTCAGAGAAGGGACTGGAAAAATACATTGTGTTTGTACTGTCTATTGAGAGCTGCTGAGCAGTGATCAGTCAACAAGAAGAGCATGACACAGGAAAACCTCTTGGCATTGATTTAGTTAAGCATTAAGCTGAGTACCAGAGAGGTGGTGCACGCCTCTGGAAGGAAAAGACAGGAGGACCTGAGAATAAAGGGTCTATCAGTGCAGCAAAGTGCTAAACAGATCTGGAGTTGGCTGCAAGCTGCTTTCGTGCAGGTGTTTGGCTACCCAGCCCCACATTATCATGCTTCCTTTAAGCCAGAGTGTGTTCTGTCAAATGCTCCAAGATGTCTTTTTTTCTTTCACCTTCCCATTTGGGCTTCTATGGCTTGTGTTCCCCCCTCGTATGCTGTCAGTGCTGTTGGGAATATAGGGCGGCCTCACGCTTCTGTCTCTCCAGTACTTTCTGACAGCAGTAGGCCATTAGTGAATATTCAGAGCCCAAAGTTCTGTACTGCACTTTCTAGCTATATTCACTTAAAGCCACCCTTCTTTTGGAAAGTATGATCTGTTAATGGGTGACTCACATCTGTAGGACAGGGTTCAGTTCTGATGTCATGCGTTGCAACACTGATGGAATCCCAGAACTGCCAGCCACTGTGAGAATTATTTAGCTGACATTTTGCTACAAAGACCTGGAATGGTTGTAGAATATTAAAAAGGCTTTCGTTGATGACCTCTGAAATGCCTTCACAGGAGTCCACTGTCCAGATGAGTTATATGGGTAAGAAGACAACAGGGAGTACCCACAGCAGAAGCCTGGGGCTGATTTGAACCACAGAGTGTTATTTTAAACCAGTAAGGGGTGAGTGCAAGAGGCAGGCTAAGATGTGTTTCCTTTCCTATAGCCCTGGAAGTGTTTCACAGTGGACTTTTTCCAGGTAGCTGACAGTTAAATCTGTGCTGGGTCAAGCAAGTTGTGTAGTGTTCAGGGGCTTTTGGTATGCAGAAATGTTACTCAGTGGGCTTAGGCAGGAATAAATCTGCCTTGGTGGAAGCAACCCAGTGAAGTTAGGAGTGAAAACTCCCTTTTCTGCTTCTGTTTCAACCATCTCCACTTGGCCATGGCACCAGGATACCTGTTGTGTTAGTCTGTGGTATCTTCAGCTGTGTGGTTGGTGGGAGTCCATAGAAAGATTATGATTTCATTGCATTTGGTCACTGTACATGTGTATAAATGAGTCCGATATTCATCCAACCCTCACTCCAAAAATCTTTCTTAGACTGGTATCTCCACAATGCTTTCCCTCCAACTTCATGGGATGTTTCATCGGGAGGAGATCCCTTTCCACATAGTCACTCTCAAGCTGATTTTTAATGCCTAATTGCAAACTTAACACTTTCAGCACATCAAAATGCAGAGCAGCTAAGATAGTCTTGTAATTCAAAATACTAAAACTTAACAAATTCCCCGATTCTGTATGGATCTACACCCTAAGTAAGATGGATTTACTGAGCCTGCCCCACACAAGCTTGCAATTCCAGCTGTGGTTCTGACACAACCTGCCATTTGTCAGCTGTTATAAAAGTGTCAAGCTCTGCATTGTTGAAGAACGTTTCCAAATGTAAAACTTGCACAGCTAGGGTAAACACAACTCATTTATTCCACAGCTTGAGCTTGCTGCTTTTGAGAAGCATAGCATGCATTCTATAAACATTTATCATAGCATACATTTCCTTTAGTAAATATTTAAGTAGCTATCTAACCTATTCCTACACAGATGGAGACTTCCCCATGGTTGGGAGGAGAAGATGTTGCTAGGTGTTGCTACCCCAAGTGCAGAACCTGCTTTTGCAGTAGCAGACCGTCTGTTATCTAGAATAAATACATGGTGGGCTGTCTCTGGGGCAAGATTCAACGTATGAAATTAAAAGCTTCAGTGAGTGGAGGCCTGTTTTAATTGTGTATTTCTGCAGCTCTTGATGGAAATCTTTTTTCTTAGACCTTTCAGTGAAAGGAATAATTCTTGTTCAAGTGAAGAGCCAAACTGTACTAAAAGCACACCAGGAGGTTTTGAAGGTACCACTTTGCTGAGCCAGGGTATGGTCTCAAATGGTACCTTCCCAGGGCATATCTTATTGGCATTTTTGGCACCTGTCTTAGCAGTGTGGTGACTGTCCTAGGTTTAACTGTGGGGCTGCTCTGTGCACTGTGGGGCTGCTCTGTGCACTGTGGGGCTGCTCTCTGCACCGTGGGGCTGCTCTGTGCACTGTGGGGCTGCTCTCTGCACTGTGGGGCTGCTCTCTGCACTGTGGGGCTGCTCTCTGCACCATGGGGCTGCTCTGTGCACTGTGGGGCTGCTCTGTGCACTGTGGGGCTGCTCTGTGCACTGTGGGGCTGCTCTCTGCACCGTGGCTTTTCTCCCTGTTCTATATTTTCATTTCTCCTCTTGTTTCTAAAGGTAGGCCTCTGACTTTTCTCCAACAAAGATACACATATTGCATGGGAACTTGTTTATTGGTGGCCTGTACAATCCTCCAAGGATGTTCAGGGAGGTCAGTCCTTGTTAGCTGTGGAAAGTTGGAGATGACTTTTGCTTTCTCCTCTAGTCAAAATATTCCAGAGGCTAGAGATCACTCACAAGAGCAGGATGCATTCGCCTGAGTTTTGCCACGATGTCATCGCAGGCTTGTGATAACAGCACTCCAGCAAGACACAATAATCATGCATAGAAGCATGGTCACGGTCTGCTTTAGCGTTTGAGTTTATCCTGCTTTTTCCTCCAGCACTTTTTCTGCCTGATTGGAAACATTTCCAAGGGGACAAGAGCAATACCCCAAGCTCTGGCATCCTTGGCACTCTGTTCCCTTGCTGGCTTATTGCTGGAGTCTCTTGAAGGTGAAGCTAATCTCATTCTTCTGGACTGTTTATGACAACCAATTGGATGTGAAATAATAAACATTGGCAGCTCTTTTCAATACTGAAGGTATCCTGAAACTGACACAGCTCCTAGCAGTTCCCTGAGGAAAGGAGGTGTAGCCTTTTAAAGCAGCTTGCCCGTGAGTGAAAACCATAAGAAACTCCTTGAGAGTGGCTTCAGAAGCTTTGCTTTATTTTTTTTCAAATCTAGAAATCCTTTCAAGAAAGAAAAATATAGCACTGAGTATTTACTTCATATCTAGTAACAGTGTGTGGTTAACAGGGCACCACAGGAAAAACATCTTAATTATCTTGCTCCAGTTTTGAGTGAGACTATTTGTTTCCACCTCCTTCCAGGATGGTTGCAGAAATGTGCTCTTAACGGACACTGACAATGACATTCAGATGCAATATGAAGGTCGCTGCCAATATCTAATGGATTCAGAAGAAGCAATATTGCTGTTATCTTTCCAGGTAGAAATATGGACTCTTACACATCTCAGAGGGTTTTCCTACTCTAGGCACCTCTGTGGTGCTTAAATCTGTGGTTAGTACCAGGACATTTCTTCCTTTCATCTTCCAGCTCGTGTCTTCACAGCCTTCTCATGAAGATGATCACTGAAGTTCCTGCAAACAACATGTTCTGCCCCCACTAAATTGCAGTGAAAATGATATTTGGCAGAATTCACCTTTTGGTGCATAAACAAACATTGTAAAGCAGGCAAATATTGTCACACAGGGGGATTTGAGCTGGCCACAGACTATGGTAAATATCAGTATAGAACCATGCCCCAGATTCGGATTTTCTCCTTACCTCTTAGGCGACTTTTTTCCTCGCTAGCATTTTTAACACATTTCAAGTTAGTCTCAGCTCCAGATAACATGAAAGCATTTCTGCTAGCTGTGCAAACATCACATCCTGCAATAACCTCTTCAAGATTTTAAACTGGAGGTGTGAAGTGTTTCAAAGAGATTCTGCTGAGCTCTGGTTGTAAGGGTGGACTCAATTTTAGTGGAAACAGGCTTCTCTTGCTTCTGCTGTGGAAACCAGCACATTGAGAAGTGCTGCTGCTGCTGCAGCTTCAGAAGAGAGTGGTTTTGGGTCTTTCTGTAACTCATCAAGGGCATGAGACTTTTGTACAGGGAAAGAGGTATCCAGATGCAGCTTATAGCAACCACGATGACTAGGATTAAACAGAGAATAAGCTGCCTAAGAAGAACTGGGTGGTGTTGCTGATAGATCAGTGACTGGCAGGATGCACTCTTCCATTGTGGCATGGATTTGCACTGCTAAACTGTGTTCAAGGTGTGCCCAAAATACAGTGAGTGTCCAGACAGTTGTACCGTGAGGCTCCAGAGGAGGCCACAAAGATGATCCAAGGACTGGAGTGCCTCTGCTGTGAGGACAGGCAGAGGCAGCTGGGGTTGTTCAGCCTGGAGAAGAGAAGACTCTGGGGGAAGCTTAGGGCTGTCTTCCAATCCCTGAAGGGATTCTCCTTGAAGGCTGCAGATGGACTTTTCATAAGGGTGTGAGAGATAGACAAGCACTCTCAGGGAAATAACTCCTGGGTCCCCCCTGACACTGTGGGAGTTGCAGAGCTTTGCTGTAGCTCTAGTACAATAAAAACATTGGCAAGGGTGGTCACAGGATTGGTAACTCCTGGGTCACCCCTGAACGCTGGGAGGTGCAGACCTTCTTGATGGCTCTAGCAACCCTGCAGGCAGACCTCAGCTGTGCTTTGCAGGCTCATTTCTCACCAAGAAGGGTGGCCAAATTCTGGGTGGAGGTGAAGAAGCACAGCCTGGTAGTCATCCTTGCCTGTGTCTCCTCCCACAGTCTCAACTGATAGTGGTGCTGGTGCTGCAACCCCTTTGCTGACCCTGCTAGCAGGGTCAGCGGCACTCTCACTCTCTGGTGCCTGAGGCAGCACCCCAAGATGTTCCTCTTGTAGGTTTATAGTGTGGCCCAGGCTATCCTTGCCTTCTGGGTGATGTTTAGGAGGAACGTTAAGGAACACAGACATGTATGTTTGGTATGTGCTTGATTTTCCTCATTAGCCTTTTGAGGGATGTCAGCTTTAATACTGAAATTGCAGTTGATTAGGCAAAGGTCTTTGTTCGGGCACCCTGGCCCTCAGAAGCTGCTCTGAAGTTTGGTGTTTCTGTTATTTGAGCCCTGCTTCATCAGCGACAGCCAAAACAGGGCTGTCTGATCTTCCTAAGACTCCCTCCTTCAGCTCTTTGGCAGCCAGCTTAGTGGATTTTACTGAACACAAACACCTGCTGACTGGAAATGACCTTGGTGTGAAGCGTGGTAGATCAGCCTGCCTGCCAGTCCCATGGCCAGCTGGGCGGTTTCAGCACACTGCCACCGTGCTCGCAGTGCCACGAGTTCAGGTGTGGAAAGTGCCAGGCTGCCAGTGCAAGAAAGAGGGTGATGCTGGGAGCACGACTGGGTGCTTGTGAGTGTGGTCTGCAGGAAAGGAGGCTGTTCCCAAAGCTACGTGTGTGCAGCCACAGCCTGTGGGCTTACACCAACAAGGGTTTGGTGGCAGCTGTGGCTCACTGCCCTCACTGTCTGTCCCTGCCCCTGTCCCACAGCACCACTCTCTTGGCTGTGCTGATAGATCACTTACAGAGCCATGATGCAAACCCAGGCAGAGAATCTGAAACAGGGGCTGGTGAGAACCTGAGGCATGTGAAGGTGTTGATCAGTGAAAGGCAACTAGCTGCTTTTGTCTGAGGTCATAGGTCTTGGAGAGAAAGTATGGCAGCAAAGGTGGCTTGAAGTTGTGCATCTCTCTTCTTTGCCCACATTACAGCTGCTCTGTGTTCTTCCGGTGGTGCCCTCTCCCCTCCACTGGGTCAACAAAACTATTTATGCAGCCAGACCTACCAGCTGGGGTGTGATGCTCTGGATATACAACACCCCCATAATGCCATAGCAGAGTTCCCATGGTCAGGACTGCCCTGAGCAAAAAGGGTTGGTCTCTCCTGTCAGACCACGTGGTGATGTGAGATCTTTGTCCTATCATTTCTATTCCAAGAAGGGGCATTGCATCTTCTCCTGACCTAAACTTTGAGATCCTGGCATTCTACTGCCAAGCCTTCCCCTCTTGTATCTCACCCTCATACAGCAGAAGCAAGACAGGCTGCTGCTGTCATGGTACCCAGGGCTGGTGTCCAGACTCCTGGACTGCAATGGGAGCAGAGACAGGGTGGTGGGCAAGAAGCATGCCTTGTCTGTGTGGGCAAGTCAGATCCTGACCATACTATGGCCCTACCCACTTAAAGCCTGGGTACTGAGCTGGTAAGTACACTGCTTTGCTTCCATTCCCATGAGTGAGACAGCTGCCACAGGCAGCGCTGTTACAGGGGAGGGTCCTGCCCTGTGTGCCACCCACTGCTCCACTCAGTTGCCTGGTTCACAGTGTCTTCATTTTCTGGCCCCAGCTTTCCACCTCCAGTTTTATGCTTTCTCTGAAGGCAGGGCTGCAGGCTGCCCCACACATTTCCAGGTTTATTCCTGGTTGCAGTTGGTCTCACCAAGCAGGAAAGTCTGAATTTGCAACCCTGTGGTTATTTTTATGTAAGAATGTCTTAGTATGTGGTGGATGTTTGAGTCTAGCTGGTGATGTTTTTCAGATTCTGTCTGTATTTTGATTTTCAATTTGCCTCTGAGCAAGACTGTCTACAAACACTGGCCAAATCTGCCTATCTGGGACCTGGAAGGGGTCCCTTGAGAAAGCGCTTCAAGTCATTTATTCAGCACTGCCTGCTTTTACATTTGGCTCCCAGTCCAACAACTTTCCACCAGACCTGCAGCATAGTAAAGCACATCCTCTCTCTGACAGCAGAGCCAAGGAGCTAGCAGGTTGCAGGAGTGGCTGCTATAAACCAGATGTTATTAGTGGGCTTCGCCGAGGGTGGGAGGCTGAGCACAGTAGCCCCATTGCAGCCTCCGAGGTGGGCTGCAGGATCGCTGCCTCGGGAGCGGAGCTGTGCCTGCAGGGTTTGGCTCGTTATCGCATCCTGAAATTCCAGTGCTGAGGAGCACTTCTGCGCTGGCAACAAGCTGTCAGCTGCAGTGGATGGGAAAGGGTTTGATGAAAGTCAGCATTTCAGAGCCTTCGGCTGGCAGCTGGTGCAGCATTGAGGATGGACACTGTTGGAGGCTCTGCAGTAATGAGGCCCCAACTTCTGAGCGTTCAGAGCAGGTTCCATCCAGTCATGATGGTGCTTTTGGGCAACCAGAGGAAATGAAATGCTGCTGCATATCTACACATGGGGACAGATTCTGCTTTCATGAAAACCAGTGGCAGAGTTCCCCTTGATTTCCCTGAGTTCCTGCCTCAAGATGTTTGAACAGTGAAGTTGTTGTGGTGGGTGGGACAGCAGCAGAGAACCCCCCTGACAGCCTGCTCCCAGCACTGCAGACAGCAGGGGCTTTCAGTACGGGGCTCACACACCCACCTCTCATTTCAAAACCCTTTCAAACTTCAACCACCATCTGTGGCCTTACTGCACAACCGTCAATCAGAACCAACAGCTGGGATGAGATTAGCCTCAATTTACCCCTGTTCTCCCTCTGTGTAGAATTGTTTCATGAGTATCAAACACAGCAGAGGCACTGAGAGATGTAATGTCAGATAACAGCATCTGCTCCCCCACTGCTTTTCATCGAATAATAAAACTCAATGTACTTTGGTTTCACTGGTGTGAAATGAGCTGGTCTGGGATGGATTTTTTAGTGATGGGGTTCTGCTGTATATCAGAGTAGCTCTGAAGAAAGAGGCTTGGGGATGTTGGTTGCTGAAAAACTCCCCTTGAGCCTGCAGTGCCCTCATGCAGCTCGGAAGGCAGCCCTGCGCTGGGCTGCAGCCAGAGTAGTGTGGGCAGCAGGGCAAGAGAGGGGATTCTGCCCCTTGACTCTGCTCTGCTGAGACTACCTCCAGTTCTGGTGTCCCCAGCATAAGAAGGACACAGAGATGTTGGAATGAGTCCACAGGAGGCCACAAATGTGATCCAAGGGCTGGAGCACCTCTGCTATGAGGACAGGCTGAGGGAGCTGGGGTTGTTCAGCCTGCAGAAGAGAAGACTCTGGGGGAACCTTAGAGCTGCCTTCCAGTACCTGAAGGGATCCTCCAGGAAGGCTACAGAGGGACTTTTCCTGAGGGTGAGTAGAGACAGGACATGGGGGAATGGTTTGAAGCTGAGGGAGAGCAGGGTTAGACTGGACCTTAGGAAGATATTCTTCAGTGTGAGGGTGGTGAAACTCTGGAACAGGCTACCCAGGGAAGATGTGACTGTCTTACCTGGGAGTGTTGAAGGCCAGGTTGGATGAGGCCTTGAGGAGCCGAGTCTATTTGAGAGGTGTCCCTGCCCATGAGGCTGGAGCAGATGATCTCTGAGGTCCCTTCCCACCTGATTTCCCAGAGTCTGTACTTGGCCATGGCCTATCCTCATAGCAGAGGTGCTCCAGCCCTTGAATCACCTTTGTGGCCCTCCTCTGGACTCACTCCAACAGCTCTGTGTCCTTATGCTGGGGACACCTGCTCCTCTTTGGCAGTTGGTGCTTCCCAGAGATGTAATTACATGATGGACAAAGTGCATATCCCAAACTTTTTGGTCTTAGTAAACTGTAGATTTCTTCTGTCTTCAGAAATATGCAGTAAGAGGGCGCAATAACTGTTCAGAAGGAGAAAGAGGTAGATGAGGAATGGTCTTTGATTTCCAAGGTGACTAGAGGAAAAAAGAAAAAAAAAAGAAAAAAGAGTGACAGAGGAATAAAAAAGAGATTACAAGAGAGAAATTAATAAAAAGTACAAAAAGCAAGTAATCAGTTCAATTCTTTCTATACTTCTAATATCACTCAGGTTTCAAAATGTCTTTAAGCCACACACAACTGACAGTCAATTGCAGCACTCTGGAAATCTTAACCTTGGAAATGGTTTTGAAAATAATTCTCACTTTTTTTTCCCCCCCTTATTTTTTCATGCTAATGGAATGCTAAACAAAGTTTGGAGCCTGTGCAGGCAATCTGGAACAGCCTTGGAAATCAAACAGCTATGCCAAGCCAAGAGTTTAGCAGCCTTTCCTGGTCACTGCTACCTCTTACTCCTGCAGCCACTCCCCTGAACTCACAGCATTGCTGGGGGTGTAGCTGCCTTTGCACGTCGCTCTGCTCTTGTGAGAGACTGTCACTTCTGCTCAGGGGGTATAGATTCCTCCCAAAAGGAAACAGTGAAGAACAGAAGAAATCAGAGCAGAGGAGCAGAGGCTTTAATTTCTCACTATGTCTTCTAGGTCAGCTTTTACTCCTCTTGGGATGGCCAGATTGTGGGCAAGGGTGATAGCAGCTGGTGTGGAGATTGAGAAACCAACATTTGATGTCTCAAAGGGCAGAGGGTGCCCTCCCTGGGTGCTCCCACAGCCCTGCCCAGTACATTCACAGGAGTGAGAGCAGTGAGCACTGGCCCCCACTTGTTTTCTCAACACAGAAGGAAGACACAAGCTTCTCTGCAGCTCTGCTGCTCTTGCAATGGAATGGTGAAGAAAGGACTCACCTAGTTTGTACTGCACAAGCAAAGATCTCCTAAATCCACAGGATGTGGCAGAGAAGGTCCTTTTACAGTTCAGCTCATGAGAGCAGTGTCTTCAAGTGGTTTTCCATACTTTGCAGAGTCAGATTCACATTTCCTTATCAGTGATGTCAGGAAACATAACAAGATAACCCAGAAGGAAGAGAAGCTCATGTTTATCCCCTTACTCTGGCACAACTCACTCCCTAGTCAGGATTTTAGAATCTCTTCAGCTTTCTGAGGTAAATAAATGGTGTGCCATGAGTCTCAATATGTATGAGCCTTTCACAGAAGATGTCAAAACCTCCATTATGCAGGTGATAGGTGTATTGATGAGGGGCCAGGCTGGGAAGTGGCTGCACTGGGTTCTCCTGAAGGTTGTCTCTGAGTGGCTCTGTGGGGATAAGGAGATTGCTGAGCGTTGGAGCCTCCATTTGTGGTAGCCTTGAGTAAAGCACTTGAGGATGTAGATGTAAAACCACACAGGGACCCATCCTCCCATACCACTACAAAAAAACAAGGCAGGACTTCTGGGTGGGATTTTTTCTTGTTTCTACTTCTCTTTTTATTTTTTTACTTTTCTCTTCCTGAGCCTCATTCCCTCTGCTGTGCATTTCTTCTGATGTTGCATGTGGAGTGGCTTTCACTGATGGCTCATCAGTTTATTGCTTTATCAGTCTGTTGTACAAATTTCTTAGTGCCCCTATTACTGTGATGGTGGCACTGATAATGGCAGTCAGCATAGCAAGATGAAGCAGTCATAGGGTTGCTTTCCTGTGCCCATCAAATGGCAGCAATGCTGCACAACCACCAGAAAACACTGGAATGTCTCTAGGGAAAGGCAATTGGATTAATTCCACAGATTAAAAGATATTTTTGCTTGACTGTCTGGAGAGGAGAAGGCACCGAGGAGACCTTATTGTGGCCTCCCAGTATCTGAAAGGGGCCTACAGGAAGGTTGGTGAGGGACTTTTTAGGGTATCAGGTCACTACCTGATAGGATTGGGGGGAATGGAGGAAAAGTAGAAGTGGGTAGATTCATATTGGATGTTAGGAAGAAGTTCTTCACCATGAGGGTGGTGAGACACTGGCACAAGTTGCCCAGGGAAGTGGTAGAAGTCCCATCCCTGAAAGTTTTGAAGACCAGACTGGCTGTGGTTCTGGGCAACCTGAGCTAGTGTAAAGTGTCCCTGCCTATGGCAGAGGAAGTCAAACTGGATGATGCTTGAGATTCCTTCCAATCCTGACAATTCTAGGATTCTTTGGTTTTATGACTGATTTTCCAGTATCTTCATTAACAGCAGTCTGGTGTGGTATGATTGGCAATTTGGTAGCTAAAAAAAAGCACAAGCTACACGAATAATGGGGAGCATCTCTGCTATGAGGACAGGCTGAGGCAGCTGCACCTGGAGAAGAGAAGACTCCAGGGGGACCTTAGAGCTATCTTCCAATAGCTGAAGGGACCCTCCAGGAAGACTGTAGAGGGACTTTTCCTGAGGGTGTCTAGAGACAGGACAAGGGGGAATGGTTTGAAGCTGAGGGAGAGCAGGTTTAGACTGGATCTTAGGAAGATGTTCTTCAGTGTGAAGGTGGTGAGACTCTGGAACAGGCTGCCCAGGGAGGTTGTGACTGCTTCCTGTCTGGGGGTGTTGGAGGCCAGGTTGGATGAGGCCTTGAGCAGCCAGTTCTAGTTTGAGAGGTGTCCCTGTCCATGACAGGGAGGTTGGAGTAGATGAGCTCTGAGGTCCCTTCCAATTTTAGGATTATGTGATTTATTGTGTCACTAAAAATGTGATTTGTTTTTAGGTCTGCCTGAAATGCTTTAATTTTTTTTTATCAAATTTTTTTTTTTTTTTTTTTTTTTTTAATCAAGTGAAAAAGTTTGTTTTGAAATAAACTTTGAAATGTTTAATTAGCATCAGTGCAAAACATTTCAACTTTCCCACATTTAATCCCTTTTTAACCAAAAGTATTTGTGAACCTCATCAGAACTTTGTGAATGGTTTCAGCCTTCCCAGGGCTACACAGTTCTCTGAACAAGCTATTTGCCAAGAAGCAATGAAATCAGTCTGCTGGGTTCTGCTTGTAAACAACTCAGAGAATTCATTATTGTTCTACAAAAATCATTTTCCAGAGCAGTTTCTTGCTGCATAAACTGGGTTCATTTTCAGCCTTGCAGTGTGTCTGCTCAGGGTAACCAGAGCAAAAGGCCTGACTGTCATAGCTTGGAGCCTGTTGTCAGCTGTGGCAGAGCCATGCTAGGCTGTTTGCTGTCTGTGGTGATGTGGCTATTCTCCACACTTCTGTATGAATCATAGAATCATAGAATGTAAGGTTGGAAGGGACCTCAAGGATCATCTAGTTCCAACCCCCTGCCATAGGCAGGGACACCTCCCACTAGTACAGCTCATTTAAGGCCTTGTCCAACATGGCCTTGAACA
>VWZE01000357.1:119465-132257 GCA_013396675.1 Eubucco bourcierii | reverse complement strand
TAATATTTAGTTTGAAGTTGCAAGTTTGGAAGATCAGAGCTCTCTTTAACCCTTTTCTGTTGCTGTCACTGACTTAGCTTTGTTCGGAAGCACTGGCATGACTTCAGGACTCAATAGTTGCCTTCCCCACAGCAGGAGACATACTTGCTCACTTTTTCTTTCAGAGCATCACTTGAGGCCATGTCCACAAGACCTTAAATTCCACCTAAATCCCTCTCCCTAACCCTGACTCTTGGCTGGCTGTGAATATTTAGTGGCACAAGCCAGTGGGGATCATTAGGCCGAGGCAGAGTTGAGGCCATCGGGCAATGGCTCCTGGTTTCCGTTCCAGCTGTGTGGTAGAGAGAGGAGAAGACAGGAGGGCCACCTAATGCAGCAACAAGATGTGCCTGAGAGTCAGTCCAGTAGCCTGGAGCCGTGGCAATGGTGCTCTGTGCTTTCAGTTCCTGGCTGGGACAGAAACCTTCACAACTTCCTCTCTGAAAGCAATGGCCAGGGATGTTTGGAGCATGTGTTGTATCTCTCTTCAGGGAATCTCAGGAAGGGGAGGGGATGGATCTTATTTGACTGCTTTTACTCGTGGTCTATCTAAATATGGAGCTTGCTGTGGTCTAATGGACAGGACCTGCATCTAACTCCTTCGCAAGCAGCTGGCTCTGTTGCTGGCTGTGCTGCAAATTCCCTCTGTAACCTCTGGCAAACTTTCTCTTCCTCTGCTCCTTCCTTTGGAAAATTCCTCTGAATTCAGGGGGGCATTTTGCTGGGGGAACGCAGGATGAGGAGTCACTTTACCAGATTTGGAGTCTCGTTTGCTGCTTGAAGGTTGGCCAATTCAGTTCTGAGACCAACAATGAGTGTCTCCAGTCCAGTTCTTAAGAGAATTCTCTTTTTCCAGTGATGTAAATTTTGTTTACATTTTATGCTTGCTACTTTTAAAAACCGCCCTGGTCTGTCTTTGTTCCCAGTTTTTGAGTCCAAAAGATCTTTATTAGATATACAGAAGAAGAGATCCAAGTATGTATGAAAAACAATTATAAGCAGTCTGCATTTTGAAAGTGCCTATTGCAAATCCTCAGCAAACACTCCAGTGGTCGGTAGCACTGCACTGAATGTGGGAGTGCAGGCTGCCTTGGCTTGTGAGTGATGGAAATGATGAACTCTTCTACAGCTGTGAGGAGACAACTCCCAGCACAGGCACCTGGCAGAGCAGGCACACAGCTTGGTACTGCAGCTCTCAAACAGCTACCTGGTGCTTCAAATGAGACAATTGAAAGAAGGCTGCTGTCAAGCACTGTCTGCAGAATCATACCATCATGGAATTGTTTGGGTTGGAAAAACACTCTAAGAACATCAAGTCCAACCATCAACCCAACACCATCATGCCCACTAAACCATTTCCCAAAGTGCCATGTCCACACATTTCTTGAACATGTCCAGGAATGGTGACTCCACCACCTCTTGGAGCAACCTGTTCCAATCCTTGACTGTGCTTTCAGTAAGCAAGTTTTTCTAACATCCAATCTAAACCTCCCCTGGTGCAACTTGAGGCCATTGCCTCTTGTTCCACTTGATACTAGGGAGAAGAGAGACCAACTCCCACCTCATTCCAACCTTCTTTCAGTGAACCGTGGAGAGCAATGAGTCTCTCCTCAGTCCTCCAGGTCCCTCAGCTGCTCCTCACCAGCCCTGTTCTCTAGACCTTTCACCAGCTTTGTTGCCCTTTTCTGGACACCCTCCAACAACTCAATGTCCAGCACAGGGACCTAATTGGGTTCTAGGCCATCCGAATGTGGTCCTTATGGCCTAGGCTAAATGATACCAAATCCTTTCCCTGACATCAATAAAAGCCGAAGTGGGCTCTGGTCTCTCAGTGGCAGAAGTTATTATTCATTAAAATTGAGAAAGCCATGAGGTATTGATGGACATTTCTGATCAATTCAGATTCTTTGGACACCTTCACCACTCCCTGAACATACTTCTGCATTTCTGAAGATACTCTGAAACTTTCAGCACACCTCTGTTCAAAGAGATCTGGTTGTCCAGAAAGCTTCTAAGTGTTGTAACAAGCTGCTTTTTGCTGTTTCCATTTCTCAGTACCCTGAACAAAAACACAATCTAACAACCAAAATGTTTGTTTTGGTACAGGTTTTTTCCTGCTGCTTAATGTTCTTTCCTTCTCCTTTTTTTTTCTAGAGTACATGGGTTTTCACATTGGCAGGACATGTGTGGACATGAGCTGAATATATCTTTACTCTTAAACTCGGTAGCAAGCACTAAATTGTTGAACAGCAATGCCTGCATGAGGACAAAACTAGGCAGCAGGGACTTAGCATAAGGCAGTTACTGACTGTTTTAAGAAGAGGGGCAGGGGTCAGCATTGTTTCTGAAGCAGCAAGACTTCTGAGATGAACACTTAGTTTGAACAGAATCTACAGCTCAGCTGGTTTTTGGTGGTGTTATAAATTGCAGGCTGCCTGTCAAGAGGCAGGTTTTTAACTTGGTACATGCTAAATGGCAGTCCAAGCTCTATGCTGTAGCTCCAATTTTAATTTTCATGCCTGTTCTGGTGCTCCCAGCACAAGAGGGACATGGAGGTGCTTGAAAAGGTCCAGAGGAGGCCACAAAGATGATCAGAGGGCTGGAGAACCTCCCCTATGAGGACAGGTTGAAAGAGTTGGGGTTACTTAGCCTGGAGAAGAGAAGGCTCTGGGGAGACCTTAGAGCAGCCTTCCAGTACCCTAAGCGGGCTACAGGAGAGATGGGGAGGGACTTTTGACAAGGGCTTGTAGTGACAGGATGAGAGGGAATGGCTTTAAGCTTGAGGAGGGCAGATTTGGACTGGATATTAGGAAGAAATTCTTTCCAGTGAGGGTGGTGAGACACTGGAACAGGTGCCCAGGGAAGTTGTAGACCCTCCCTTCCTGGAGATGTTTAAGGCCAGGCTGGATGAGGCTTTGAGCAACTCGGGCTAGTGGAAGGTGTCCCTGTCCATGGCAGGAGGTTGGAGCTAGATGATCTTTAAGGTTTCTTCCAACCATTTTATGGATCTATGAGTCTATGAGCACAGCCCTTCTTGTGGAGCAGATGCAAAAAAAAAAAAAAAAAAAACCAACCAAAAAAACCCCAAAACAAACAAAAAAACCACCACCCCCAAAACAAACAAACAAACAAACAAAAAAGCCAAACAAAAAAACCCCTCAAAACCCAGATAAAAATAGATTTTTAATATATTTTATTCCAAGTCATAGTAACTGCTTGAGCATGCTGAATGCTGTTCCAGCATGGCATGACTATTGAAGTGACCTGCACTGCGAAATGAAGGGACAGTTCAGTGCTGGGAGACTTCTGCTGATTGGTGTCCCTGGAAGAAAAGTGAAGATAAACACTCAGTCTAATCATGTCATTCTTAAATACTTGTACAGACAGCAGCAGCTCCCTTCCTTAGGTTCTTTTTTTTCTGTGTGGGAAGCCTTCAAGCTAATGTCTGTTAGCAGGGACCTGTTTGCAGCTGGGAGCACTGCTGTTCGTGGCTGCTCTCAGAACGTGCTCACACGTTCTAGCTGGCACAACATCATTCTGTGACTGGCTCTATGTAACAGCCACATCTGATATACTTCCATGCTCTGACCAGAGAAATCCCATCTGAATCTAATGGATGGATGATCAAGTAGTAAGATAGATTGTGAACTGGTTGAAGGGAAGAAGTCAGAGAGTTGTGGTCAATTGGACAGAATCTAGCTGGAGGCCTGTAGCTAGTGGGATCCCTCAGGGGTCAGTACTGGGACCAGCACCATTCAATATAGTCATCAACAACCTGGATGAGAGAACAGAAAGCACTCCTAGCAAGTTTGCTGAGGGGACAGATCTGGGTGAAGTGACTGACACACCAGAGGGCTGTGCTGTCATTCAACAAGACTCAGGCTGTAGAGTTTGGCAGGGAGAAACTAAGTGAAATTCAGCACGGGTAAGTGTAGAGATTGGGCATTGACCTGTTAGAGAGCAGTGAAGGGGAAAAGGACCTGGGGGTCCTGGTGAATGGGAGGTTGACCATGAGCCAGCAATGTGCTTTGGTGGCTAAGAAGGCCAATGCCATCCTGGAGCATATTATAAGGCCTGTAGTGGAGAGAGGTTCTTCTCCCCCTCTACTCTGCCCTGGTGAGACTGGAATATTGTGTGCAGTTCTAGGCTCCTCAGTTGAAGAAGGACCTCAGGGAACTGCTTGAAAGAGTCCAGTGCAGAGCCATGAAAATGGATAAGGGAATGGAACACCTTCCTTATGAGAAGAGACTGAGGGAGCTGGGCCTGTTCAGCTTGGAGAATGGGAGACTGAGAGGTGACCTCATTGTTTGTGTATGTTGTATGTACATGTTTATGTAGAGGGTGAGTGCCAAGAAGATGGAGTCAGTCTCCTCTCAGTGATGCCCAGTGGCAGGACAAGGGACAGTGGATGGAAGTTGAGGCATAGGAAGTTCCATGGAAACATGAGGAAGATTTTTCCCCTGTGAGGGTGACAGAACACTGGAACAGGCTGCCCAGGGGGGTTGTGGAGTCTCCCTCTCTGAAGATAATTCAGAACCTTCCTGGGCATGTTCCTGTGTGATCTGGTATAGGTGATTCTACTCTGGCAGGGGGGGTTGGACTGGATGAGCTTTTGAGGTCACTTCCAGCCTCTGACATTCTGTGATTCTGTGACTTTCTGATCTTCAGGGAACAACACCGTGCAAAGGCACTCCATCCACTTCGAGGTCCACCTGAATGCAGAACTTCTTTGGTGCAGATTTAAGCAGCCCGATATGTTTACTCTACTGTAGATATTTCCTTCCAGTGGTGAAAACAACTCAAAGTGACAGATGGGTTCTTTTCTTTCTCACAGTTTCTTCCTTTTGGCCCTCTAGGAGATGCTGATGCTGCCTGTCAGCTTGGAGCTTAATCCTGCTGCCAGTTATTTACCAGTCCTCCTGCTACTTCAGCCTTGTGCAAACAGTGAGTCCTCATGTCACGGTGACAGAAGGACAGGCAGGAGAGAGTTGACCCTGCACGAGCTCAGGAATGAGGTGAGGTTTGGCACTGAAACTCTGTTGATGGTTTCACATTTGTCAAGAAGCAGAGCATGGGTCCGTGTCTTGTCTTTTTCTCCCTGTCATTCCTAAACCTCTACTTCAAGCCTATGCTGTTCTGAGAGCCCAAAGTCCACTGCTTTTGCAAATAGTGTTGTCCTGCTGCACAAGAACTCTTGGCTTTTGACTTGGGATAGTGGGAAGCTGTCATTAATGTGCTTTGGTCTCCACCAGCTTTTAGTGTTTCCCAGAGGAGTGGATGTGCCCAAAGTTCACTTACAGATGGTGTGCAGAGAAGAGAGACAGTCACACTTAAAGAATACTTACCGAACCCAGCCAAACTCTGAAGCTTGCTTAATGATATCTTCAGTTTATTAGCATGGACTCAATTTTTAAAGGCTTTTGATTTGTTAAAATCTAGTAATTTGCAAATCCTAGTATGTGTCTGCCTGCTTATTCAGGTGCTTAATTACTCCTGAAAACCTGGTCATCAAAGCTTGCTTTCCAAACAGATGTTGGGGCGATTTTCGGTGTGTCAGAGCTGTCCCCAACCATTGTTTTGCTGCCACTCTTTAAGAGGAGGCTGCGTTTGCTGCTCATGACAGCGAATAACCTTTCAGAAAGCATAAGGAAAGACTAAGAACACTAATGGTACATAATGAAAACATGGCTACAACATTTCTGTTGATGTGGGTGCTGAAACCAACATGTGAGGTGCTTGTTTTCCCCACGGGGGCTCTGAAGCTGATACTCCACCAGTGTAGGAACGTAGCCAAGTAATCTGACAAGAGAAAGGTGGATCTGGGAATTTCTAGGAGGCTGCTGGCTCACAGATGTACTGCATGTGAAAGCGTGTCTTGTGCCTGTCCTGGCTGATCTTGTATCCAGCTGCTCACCTAAAGTATGCGCTGGAAAGCTTGCCTGCAAATCTCTCCTCTGTGTGCCAAGCATTGGTGTTTTCTTTTCAGCCCAGGAGATGCTGATTATCAGGGCTGGGCAAAGAGGTGCTTCCAGAGAAGGGCTTTTGCTCTGAGGAGTGGCAGCTTTTCCCATGCAGAAAAATTAGCTTTTAGTATGCCTTAGAGTTCTAAAGTTTGTAGGGCAATTTGTAGTGTGTATCAGTGCTAATGAATGTAGAGCTCCTATCAGAAAGCTTGGTGCCAAGGAAGAAAGCAACAGCCTTTTGGAAGAGAAAGTCAGGCTGGAAGTTTCCTAAGGTGTGTTGGAGTTTTGTTTGCATCTCTGTTTGATAGGGTAGAAAGAGGCAATTATGGGGTTGCTACCAAAGAAAAGACGACTCAGTGCACGCTCCTTTTAATTGCTAGTTTTTAATTACCTGAAATTGAGCATGCCAGTCATGATACTCTGCTCTCCACTTGTAAAGTTGTTCTTTTCTCCATCATCAACATTTCTCAGAAGTGAGTCATTGGAAGCCGCAAAGACACACTCAGAGACTGCACTTTGTTGCTTGCTTTGCTTATAAGGAATCCCTTATCCTTGGTGTGCTATGGATTATATATAGAACTGCAAAGGTCACAGCGCCTGTGTCTGCACAGCTTCATACCATTAGCATGGCCTCAACCCTTCAGCTCCTCAGAGTGGAAGTATGAATCCTGTCAGGTGGAAACAAAGAGCCAGACTTGCAGTGAAACAGTTTGCTGATCATGCAAAAAAGATGTGACTAAGACACTCTTAAAACAGGAATCGTGCTTTTTTTCTTGAAGCTTCTGCAAAAGCCAGTGAGTGTGTGGAGACTTGTTACGAATGATGTAAAATTAATCATCGATATTAGTTTTTATATCCAGGCAAAGATTGTTAATAACTATGAAAATTGTTTATTAACATTAAATCTCACCAGAAAACTTATTTTGAACTTATTTTCAAAATGTACAGGTTGGAAATTTATATACACAGGGAACAGGCAAAACTGGAACACTTTAAGAGGTAACTAGCAAATGCAAGCATTTTACTGGAAGAGAAGGTTCTTGTGGTCACTATACCTCTTGCAGTTAACGATCCTAATTATCCACTAGATGGATGCAGGAAGCTCCTTTCTGCTTATGGCAGAAGGCAATTAGTGATTACAAGAGGCTTTAAGTATTTACTCACAAAATATTATCTGTCAGTACCCAAAGCACATGGAGGGGTTGCTGTCGGTGGTCTCAAAGCCATTAGAGGCTTTGGAGTTTTCCCAGGCTCTTTTCTCAGGCAGCTGGGAGTCTGCACCGTCTCTGGCCTGGTTCCTCTTGATTCCTAACTCAGCAGAAGCCTTGCAGAGGGGCAGGCAGGATGCGATGTGATGTGCAGTCTTGGCACAGCGTCACGCTGGCTATGCAGGCCGATCGCCTGCAGGCATTTAGAGCCTGTTCCTGGTAAACTCAAGGCAGTGGAGTTTACAGGCAGTTCAGGGTTCAGTGAGGCAGCAGAAGCACCACGTGTTCCTCATCCCTTTGTATCAATACAGCCTGAGAATAATGGGCCTTTGGACACAGAATAGCCAATCAGGATGGCACTCTGCCAAGCTTGACCATATTAGGTGAAGCCATAGGCTTGCTTTACCCAAATTTGGGCAGATCACAGACCTTGCACAAGGCAACCTTGTTTATCACAGGATGCAAAACAAGTCTGGGCAAGCCAGAGTCTTCAGACTCAGTGGCTCCAGGTTCTTTGTCCTCTTTCCTGAGGTTACTTCTCCCCACAGCAGAACGGGGGAGAGCAGAAAAACATGTCTGGGCAAGTCAGGACATATATAAGCCTAGTCTGGCCTGCTTAGGCCTACCATGACATGACTGGAACCATTGCTGGTCTGAGTGGCTGATTTTAGGGAGACCAAGAGATGGTTTGATATCCCTTCCAAAAAAAAATCTGGTCCTACAGTGGCTTCAAATGGTGACAGTATTACTGAGAAGCTGTTTTATGGGACACTTGAGGAGACAAGTCAGAAATAATGGGATAGGGAAGAAAGTAACACTGGATTTGAGAGTTCAGTGACCTCCCTTGAATGATAAATAACCCATCCTAGCAATTATGGGGTGTTAGCCTAATTTAAAAACAAAATGATTCTTCCATGATCACTCAATCCTGAGAAGCCTTGGTTTCTTATGTTAGATTTTCCTATGACTTCTCACCTGCAAGGTTCTCCTGGTTTTTTAAGTCAAGAAATAAACAACATTCAAGAGTGGCTCAGCTCTGCTGCTCAGGGAGACAGATTAAGATGATGTTTCTCTCAGCCAACAAATGTGACAGTTTGTTTTTGTATGGAGTCAATTTTAAGAAGTCTTACTTAAGAAAACACGAAGAAGGGAAGCTTAGTCCATGACATTTCCTTCCTTCTCTCCCTAAATTTGTAGCCTATGAGTACTCCCTGGAATCATTGTTTGAAGTGACCTTGAGTCAGTTTTCAACCTCTGATAAATTGCTTTCAGGTTTTATTTCTGAGGAGTTCACCTAATCAAAGAAAAAAAATCTGCTCCTAGGGGATTCCCTAGGAAGATCTGTCTGTCTTGTTACAGGATCCATTTCTTGTGCTGTCTCAACTTGAAATGAGGGGCTCCCCTGGTGAATATAAAAGTTACATGACAACCCATCTATTTCCACTTGATTTAAATCAATGAAGAGGGAAAACCATTCGTTTCCAAGACTATAACTTTCCAGATGACACCATTTTACTGCATGATGCCATACCATGAGAAAGAGCATTCTTGTGGCTTTTGAACTGGAAATCCTGTAGGAATGCTGTTCCTGGCATTTATTTGCTGTGAAGCCAGGCACACATGGAGAGCAGACAGACTGACCAGATACAGTTTGTGGTACTGAGGCATTCTGAAAAGTCCCTTGCTGCACAGCCATTTGTCAGTATGCAAAGTGTTGAGTGAAGCTGAAAAATTGTCAGTGAAGATCAGACCTGAAGGCCACGATCTGATCAGCCAGACAGACTTTAATGCCATTAATGTCTTCCTCCCCTCTTTGGAAAATTCAGCTTTTCTGTCTTCACACACTGATGCTCGTAAAGTGGTTCTTGGTAGCGAACAAGATTTTGATACAAAGTGGGAGTGAAGGTTGAATGCAGACCGCAATGAAAACACCAAATGTGGTCACTCCAGCTTAACTGGAAAGATGGGGTTTATTTATTGACTAGAGTACTATGTATGAGCATGCAAAAAAATCTTGAATGAAGAATGGACACAAAAGTAGGCAGCTGACGGCTTAGGTCCATTCTTTGGTAATCTGCTGGAGGAGGCAATCATAGTGAATTCAGGATGGCTACCCGTGCAAGAAGAGCTTTTACGTGGGTAAGTGCTCATGGGAGATAGCCTCCTACAGCTTCAGAGTTTGCATCTGCAGATACTTTCTGTACTCAAATAGAGTAGGCTAGAGTTTTCAAATACATATATATATATATATATATATAAAAGAAATATGCTGTACATTTTTTTTCTTGCCTCTCCTTGTGTCTCTGCAGAGCCTGTCTCGCAGGAACAGCTCTGCAATGATAGTCTGTCCGAATGGAGCAAACCCCCTAATAAATATGGTGCATTCCTCTTTCTAAAGTGTATTTATTTAGTAAGTCTAGAAACCACTCTGAGGTTAGGTTACAGCTATTGGGATTAGAGGGCGTCTGGTGGGCAGTTCAGACATCAAGCTATAGGTTCATGGAGCAAAGCTGAGCTGTTTCTAGGCTGATGTCTGAATTATGAATTAGGTTCACTCTAATTCCAATGGGGTAAACCTCAGAGCAGTTTATATACTTACAGCTAAGTGCTCCTAAAATACAGCCTATTTATTTAAAACGTCCATAGAAAATGTAATATCTAAAAAAGATGTCTGGCCTGGGGATGCTGCAGTGCAGCAGCCCAGCCTCATGACATCTGAATTCCAGCTTTGGAGCCCTGCAGCAGTGGATGGCACAGCTGGCTCTGTGCCACACACTGACAGTCGCGACTAGGCCAGATCCCTGCTTGGCTCAGGGTCAGCCTCAACAGCCACAAGATGAAATTAATTTGCCTCAGCCCAAGGCCCTTGCCTCTTCCTCTCCCAGCCATGGCTGTCATGCCAAGGCCGGGAGAGCCTTGGGTAGTGGTGTCCTCCCCTGACCATTCAGGAAAGTTTCTCAGGCCAAGAATACTCTGCAGGGCTGGCTCATCTCACTTTCTATTGCTGGAGTTGTGCAAAGAAGCCCAAATCTACTTTTTAGGCTAGTTGAGTATTTGAGGAGTAGAATGGAGTTGGAGGGCTGGACAGAAAGCACAGAGTTTATTAATAGCATCAGCAACTGCTTCCATCTGGAGGCACCCTGCTCTCTGAGGTCATTCTAGCAGCAGTGCCAGCTGCTGAACCTTTCACCTTAATCATGTGTCTTTGACCCCTGCTGCTAGCAGGTAGGTAACTGTGCCAAGCAGCAGTCTGCATCTGGCTTTTACACTTCTGACTGGCTGTCTTGTGGGGAGTAGCAGTCAGTGAGGGTTTCTGCAGGAGGCTAAGCCATCCCTTCCTCTATTCATTTTGCTCAGGCTACCAGAGAATCTCAAGCAGAGACAGCATCTGATGTTATTTTCCTGGAATGGGAGTGGAACAGAAACTCCCCACTATTTTAGGACAGCTGAGCTGGATCCATCACTATACAGAAAAATGAGTCAGTTTACACTCTGGTTCTTTCTTCCATCCTCACCATCCTCCTTCAGTTTCCATTCCAGGAAATACACAGGACAAAATACTTCTCATTGAATTACTCCTGTCTTGGCACTGAACAAGATCCAGAGAAATCTCCATTGCTAGGTTGGGTCTGAAAGTGAAGATCTGTTGCAGATGCAGAAGCAGCAGAAATTGAATGGGCACAAAGGGCAGATTTCTTTGGGTACTGAAGAATTCTCGTAGGGCTGCAGGAGTGCATAATGAATTCATAGGGGCATCCTGAGGCCAAAGATCACTTTATACAAATTTGTAGGAACTGGCAGAACTAAATGTCACAAGTGAGCTGGTGGGAGTTAAAAACTGAACATGGACAAAACCCACAGCTAGTGTTCTCTGTTTTCAAAGAAACTAAATCTTGCCATTTTGTGTGGCAGCAGAGTGCTTACTCACAGTTTCTGGATGCCTGAGGCTGGCCGTGTGACACTAACTATGCCTGAGCGTAACAACAATATTGGAATGGTTCCTCTCCCTCAGCTCTCTGAATCCATTCAGTAACACTTGGGAGACAATACATCTGGAATCACTGAGCTTGAGGCTGGGCTGCACTCACTACAGCAGCCAGCAGCGGAGTGGTTTCAGTGGACTGTTGGGATATCAGCAAACTTCCCACATCGTTGATAAGCACAAAGAGGACTCTGATGGAGGGGGTTGCAGTGTGAGAGAAAAGCAGGGAGAGAATCATGCTGGGAGCTGGGGACTGAGGGATTAAAGTGTCAGGGTTTGCCCACTGAATCCCCTTGTCATTTTAACTGACAGCATGGCTGTGGAAGTGCTTCTTGAGTGCATCTTAGGCTGGAAGAGTTGTGGCTGTGCAGCCTGGAGAAGAGAAGGCTCTGGGGAGACTTTGAATCAACTTTCCAATACCTAAAGGGGGCTACAGGAGAGCTAGGGAGGGACTTTTGGCAGGGGACGGTAGTGATAGGATGAGAGGGAATGGATTGAAGCTTGAGGAGGGCAGGTTTAGAATGGAGATTAAGAAGAAATTCTTGACAGTAAGGGTGGTGAGACACTGGAGCAGGTTGCCCATGGAGGTTGTGGATGCCCCCTCCCTGGAGGTGTTCAAGGCCAGGGTGGATGAGGCCTTGAGCAACCTGATCTAGTGGAAGGTGTCCCATGGCAGGGAGGTTGGAAGTAAATGATCTTTAAGGTTCCTTTCAACCCAAACCATTCTATGGATCTCTGCATCTATAAGATCTGAATAGTGATCTCCATCCAGTTCTGCTTCTGTCCTTTAATCTGTGATTCTAGCTGATATCCCTCCATGGGCATGCCCATACGTTATCAACAGCCTCTCCCTGCTCTGTGGCATTCAGCTAGGTAGACAGTAACAGCAAGGTTGTGCTAATGCCTTTTGCTTAGATGCACTCCAAGAGAAACGTCAGACCTAGAACTGCTTGACTTCTGGTCTACTCTAACTCAGAGTGTTTAGGCAGTAAGATTTAATCATCTGAATGTGTCTTTTGGTTTCATTTCCATTTGCTAGGCTGCTTATCTGTCCTCAGAGCTATCTGGGCTAGCATCTGGCTTACTTGGAGGAGGTAGAGCAGGTTCCTTGAGGTCTGATGGCACTGTGGAGCAGACATGATAGTTTGGTAAAGGCTCAGATGTGCCTGCAATATCTTAGAACCAGCTGCATGCCTGAAATGTTATTTTCTTTGCTGATGACCAATAGGTATGGAAAATTATCCAGGCAAATGTCATAGGAGAATATGCATTAGGCAGTAAAAGTGGAATTACAGGAAAGGGAAAAAAAAAAAAAAAAAAAGGAAAAGGAAAAGCTCCTGTTGTCCTGTTGCAGCATATTAATGACCTATCAAGGGACAACAGCATTTTGTTTCCCCCAAACAAACATAATGGACACACTCAGGCATACTGTATCCAGTTCTGGGCCCCTCAATTTAAGAAGGACATTGAAGTGCTTGAGCGTGTCCAGAGAAGGGCAATGAGGCTGGTGAGAGGCCTCCAGCACAAGCCCTATGAGGAGAGGCTGAGGGAGCTGGGATTGGTTAGCCTGGAGAAGAGGAGGCTCAGGGGAGACCTTCTT
>VWZE01000357.1:100331-119448 GCA_013396675.1 Eubucco bourcierii | reverse complement strand
CCCAGGGAGGTGGTGGAGTCACCGTCCCTGGAGGTGTTCAAGGCGGGTTTGGACGTGGCACTTGGTGCCATGGTCTAGTCTTGAGGGCTGTGGTAATGGGTTGGACTTGATGATCTTTGAGGTCTCTTCCAACCTTGGTGATACTGTGATACTGTGATAATCCTGCCCTCGAATGTTTAAATTCTGATGGCACTTCTTATCAAGGAGAGTCACCATGATGGCAGAGTGCACACAGATGGAAACAGTGTCCTATAGCTGGCAGGATTTCTACAAGGTAGCCTAAGACCTAAGTTAGCTAGGAAGGTTTGAAACAAGATGGGAAAAAAATGAAAAGGAAAAAAAAAAAAAAAAAGATTTGCTATGAGTCAGTGTTTTCCTTATTTGATGTGTTTTGCAGTGTATGTTCACAGCCAGTTAGGATACAAAGGGCAAGAGGATTAGAACTTGTTTGTTTTATTCTACCTCCCCAGACTGGCTAACCAAGAAAGCCCCAGGCCTCTTTACTTCCATGTTTTACTGGAAAATAAATTTTGTTAAACTCACAACTCATCCTGCACCCTTGAAGCAGAAAAGACAAATGGAATGGATTCGAGCTTCTATGTCTCTTGGCCTCTTGCTGTTGATATTGTAGGCATTGCTTACATGTCCAGGACAGAAAACATGCCAATACAATTCTTTATTCTGTGCAGATGACCAAAGTCACATCTGTATGCTGATACATGGGATGCCAATATGACCAGACTTGCTTCTGCATCTCCCTAATTTCATGTGTAAGGAGAGATTTTCTCCTAATGAAATATTTGCAAGTTATTAAATGCCTCAAGCAGGCTGATGCAGCATGCAGCATTTTCCTATAGGATTGCCTGGGTACTCGTCAGCTTAAGCAAAACCAAAGCTGTGTGACTTCAGGACCACCTGAGGAGAAAGTATGCATGCTTTACAGAGGCACAGTTCCTTTGGTGGTGCCCTCTTGCTCTGGGTGGAGAAAGTAATGCTTTGGTACAACCCTCTGAGCAGAACATATCCTGCTGTAAAGAAAGCTGCGTGTCTGCAGGCTGCATTGCTGGTTCAGCATGAGTCAGTCAGGCTCTGTTATGGTTCAAGTTCATGGCTTTCAGAAAACACAAGACTTGAAGGATGGAGAGCTCAGCTTACGTTCCTCGTGTGTAGTTTTCCTTCTCAGCTCATATGAAATTTTATTTGGCTTCTTTAAGCAGTGCAAGTAGCAAGATTTGATTCTCTGTCTTCAAGGGAAGAGGAGGAAGTCAAGTGCAAGAAATAGAGAAGGACATTCACACTCACACAAACAACCCAGAAAGACACAACCAACCACTCTATGAGATGAATATCCTTCACCTTATCTCATGACATTCAGACTTTCAGTCTCCTCCATTCAAAACTTTGCTATGACAGATAGAGCAAGACAGTACAGTTTTGGGGTGATGAATCTCAAATTGAAACCATCTCCATAAGGACTAAGAGAAAAGCTCTCTGCTATCACTGTCAGCATGTCTAATGCTTTGAGACAGTCCGGAAGACATTTCCTAAAGCAGCCTTGCATGGCTCATTGCTTTAGGTCTGTTACTCATTTTTTCCTTTTGTAGTAATGTTTTTCTAAATGCATTTCACTCAACACAGTCTGTCTCTGGCAAAAAAAAAAAAAAAAAAGGCAGCTCGTTGTTGAATACCTAGCATTGCTCTGATGACTGTATTGCTTTTGTGCCCATTTGCATAGCAGAATGCTATACAGAGCTAATACAACCAGCTTCTTGTGGCAACTTTTCCAAAGACTGAGCTTTGGGAGGGCATGGCTTTCAACAGCAGGAAGATGAGTGCTTTGCCTCAGAAAGTGTTTGAGCTTCCAGAAAGGTTCTTACTTAGTGGCCAGACCAAGGAAAACTGAAAGACCTTGTGAAATATATTCACAAACATGTGCAAAGACACCTTGGGATAGCTAAGAGCTACTTAGAGCACATGTATGGATGGGTGAAGAGTGACATAGTAGAGGCTGAAATCCAGTTTTTTACATTCCAGCTGACAGCCCCAAGCAGTAGGCTATCAACTACTCTGAAGTGTGGTCAGTGTCTTCTGGGTCTGTTTCCTGTCTCATGTCAGTGTGGTCCTTGGTTTTGCTCCTTCCCAGGCAGTCTAATCTCCTGATGCACAGTAAGAGAATTTCTATGGTATGGGGCTATTTGCCCTCCTCTGAACTTGCTCCAACAGCTCTTTTAGCTCCTTGTAATTTCTCGCAAACATGGTTGGAACTTCAACCCTTACCTCCTTAGTTTAAAAACCTTTTTGTCCTTAGGAGCTCTTGGTTGCCTGGACAGCTCTTGTTCTACTAGGATGAGAGCTGGCTGAGTTGTAATTAACGGGACACTTCTGTTTATCACTTCATGCTGGATCAACATGGTAAAATGAAGACTTGAAAGGCAGTAAATGTTCAAGTGGCATCTAATCAACCTGTGGAATTCGTTGCTGTGGGACATGGAGGCAAATAGCTTGAGAGTCAGGGTAGGATTAAGCACTTGAATAGGAAAAATACCTGCAGTTAACACGTGAGGTTAAAGTATTAGGAGGTTTATCAGTTCTTTTGCTTCTGGGTATAAACTGCCATCTCAACTTGTGAAATAACTCCTTTCTGCTCTGCCTTATTGCTCCAAGCTGTTTGTGAGATGTTTTCACAGGGTGTGGGGCACTCAAGTAAGTTGGCGCTGGAGGGGAAGACAGCTAACTGGACTGGTCAATAGCCCTCCTGTGGAGCAGGGGCTGCTGCTCTGGTTTCGATCCCCCAGCTTCTGAAGGATTCCACAGCCCATGTGGGAGGCCAGCAGTGCAGCCAGTGGGCTGCCTTATATTGAATTTTGTTTGCAGAAAATTGTCAAGACTGTGCTGGGAAGTGATTTATTGTCCAGTCACTGCATGGCCACTTTTCCATACCAAAGAGCAGCCCTCTAGTGTGTGTGTCTTCTGACACATGCATGTAATAAAGGGAACTCAGATCCTCTCTCCATCTGCTCTGAGGTCACACCGTTCTGCACAGTCTCTTTCTGTCTCTTTGGTAAAGAAAAGCTAGAAGAAGGCAGCTTGAGCATTCCTGCCTTTTCAGAACTTTCCCCCTAGTGTCTGTTCCCAGACAGAGATCACAGCTGTGCATGTCGTGGCTAGAAGGGAAGGCACAGGCAGTAGCTGCAGCAGCAGGTGTCTGGGGGCTCACCTCTGCCGTGTTTGCTCACCACCATTTGAACAATTAGCCACTTGCCCTCAAGGGCTGGGTGTATAAAGTGGATCACTTCACAACAAGAGGTGCTTATCGCTGGAAATGAAGGGCTTTGTTCTGAGACTGGAAGATGGAGATTAAAAGCTTCAGTGCCTGGTTTGGAACTTTGAATGTAGCCTGCAGAACTGTGTTTAGGCTGCTGGAGAGCAGAGAGGCATCCTGTTGGTGAGAATGGTAGTTGAGGAAGCAAGGTTAAGAGTGGCTCTTCAGGCCGAGACACGATGTCTTTAGATAGCCTTGCAGGAGCATCCTGTACTCTTATCTCACAGAGTTTAGAAACCAGGAGAACCTCTGACTGCTTTGAAGGATCACCATAACAACCAGTCTTCTAAGAGGTCTGGCTGAACCCAAACAAAAGTAAATGATCCTTTTCCTCCACTTGGCTTCAAGGAGCCAGTCAAGACCTTAAATATGCTGATCTGGAAGATGAGACTAAAGGGCTGTAGAACTCAATGGAGATTTCATATGTGAATCTGCTGACCTTACCAATACCTTGAGGGATTGTCACTTCGAGACTGTGCTGAGGTTAGTCAAGAAATGGCTCAGAGCACTACTAAATTACTGACGGACAGTATTCCCCTTGTGAACTCTGTTGCCAAGTTACAGAGGCCAGGGCCTTGAGTACACCAAAACCAGCCATGCAGCCCCTGCCCATCAGCCCACAAACTTCATTAAGCTCAGTTCTGGGTGTGCAGGCTGCCTGAGAGATGTTGCATGTACACCTCCTTCTTGCTGTCCTGAGCTGCTGACTGTCATTCCAGGATGGACACCAAGCATGTCCTGTTTCTGACCCTGTTCCTGATCTGAGCTACAGCACTAGTAATCTTGTCCCTGGCTCTGTCTCCTGTCTTGACTAGATGATTTCCTGGATGCACCCCAGACCATGTAGGTAGCCTTGTCTCCAGCTCTGTCTCCAGAGACTCATGTTAGGCAGTAAACACAGAATAATCCAAAGCACATTTGGCATTATGCTGTATCTGTAAGGAGATTCCCCAGCACAAAGTCAGAGAGGAAGGGAGAGAGAGCTGCAGCTATGGTGATGTGCTAGTTGAGGTACTGTAGACTGCCTGACTTGTTTTGAACCACCCAGTGGCATCAGCTTCATTTTGTCACAGAAACACAGAATGCCAGGTTGGAAGGAACCCCAAGGATCATCTGGTCCAACCTCTCTAGGTGATGGTGGAGTTGAAAGGAGCTGACCCAGCAGTCCGCTAAGCTGAGTCTTAAAACTACCAATGTAGGGGAATCCCATGCTTCCCTTGGGAGATGTTTCCAACGTCCAGCTGTTGTCATGGTAGGAGTCTCCCCAGCAGTAACTTGTCCCCATCACCCCTTGGGACTCTGTATAAATAAAGAGTCTCCATCCTCTTGGTAATCACCCTTTATGCCCTAGTCCGTGGAGATAAGGTCTCCCCTAACCTTCTCTTCTCCAGGCTGAACAACCCCAGCTCTCTCAGCCTCTCCTCACACGACAGGGCTGCCATGCCTCTGATCATTATCCTGCCCCTCCTCTGGACACTTTGCAGCCTGACCCCATCATCTTTGTACAGCAGGGGCCAAAACTGCAGACAGTGCTCTATGTGTGGTCTGACCAGCACTGAGCAGAGTGGGACAATGACTTCTTTGTCTCTGCTGGTGATGCTCTTGTTGATGCAGCCCAGCACCCTGTTGGCTTTCACTGCCCTTGTAGCTCACTGTTCACTCGGAGCATTTGATCCACCAAGACCCCCAGGCCACTCTCCACATGGGCTGCTTTCCAACCAGGTGGATCTCAATCTGAGCTGTACTCCTGGGTTATGTCTTCCCAGGTGCAGGACCCTACGTTTGTCCCCAGTGAACTTCATAAGGTTCTTGCTAGCCCACTCCTGCAGCCTCTTCCTGGCTCTCCCAGGTGAACTGCTGTGGTGTTCTTCCAGACAGTGTCTGGGCAGTTCAAGGGTCCCATAAAAAACAGATCTGGCTGACCTGAAGCTTGTTTAAGGCACTCAAGAGTTGCCTCACTGGTCATGCATCTTGGTTTGGGGGTCAGTGACAGGCACCTACTGTAAGATCTCCTTTGGAGACCACCCCTCTGATGATAACCCAGAGGCATTCCATAGGACTTCCGCAGTTGCCATAGCAAGCTTCCATGCTTCCAAGGTCCTCTTTAATGAAGAGTGCAGCTCCACCACCTCTTCTACCCTGCCCGTCACTACCAAACAGCCTGTAGCCATCTATCACAGTCCTCCAAGCGTGCCTATTCCTCTGCTTCAGACATGTAGCTAAACAATGTCCTGATGCTAGTAATGTGCCAGAAGGGCAGCTTATAAACTCTGCTCAGACAACGTACAACTCCTGCTTCCTTCCTCTGAAACCTCCTGGGGCTTAGCATGTGCGGGAGTGATGGAAAAGAAGGGAGGGAAAGAGGAGAGAGAGTGAGAGGACCAAATTTCCATTGTCAGCCATTCCCGATGGAGAAAAGAGGCTGTGACAGCAAACGGTGCATTTTATGGTAGGCAGGAAATGCCTTCAGCCCAGGAGCTCTGGAGGCTTGCGAGCACGCTGGCCAGGGTTCTGGCTACCTGAGAAGGAGGGGGTAGGGTTTCTGTGCAGATGAGAAGCCTGCAAGGTGGGAGGTGGTGTCCCTGGTGGCTGTAAAATACTTACAGGTGCTTCCTGCTGCCTGACTCCAGCTCTGTGTCGGGAGGCAGGAGAGGCGTGAGCAGATGGTGTAGTCATGTCTGGAAGTTGTCAGGTGCAGATCATCCCGTGGAGACTGTCACAGCAAGCGTGGGTCAGCACAGCCAGCTGAGTCCAGGGTTGTGGAACACTTTGAGTTGTAACAGACTGCAAAAAAAGGACACAGACAAGGAATGTTTGAGGGGTTTTCTTACTATTGTCATTTCAAGTTATCTGTGAGGTGCTCCGAGCCTCATGTTGAGGTGAAAGTTTTGGACATTTGTTTGGAGACATACCAAAGGGATGTTCTGAAAGCCCTGCAAGAAAGCTCTCTGTCATTGTAGCTCTTGTGAGGTCTGAATACAAAGGCTTGCATCAGGCCTAGCAAAGTTTGCAAGCAGAGATATAACTCTTTTGTAAGGAAGAGTGTTTTTTTCTCAGCTAACAAGGCTTTTCTTTTTTCCCCCTCAAATTTCTTCTTCCTTCTATTTGTAGACTGCTGTAGTTTAATTTTTCTTGGCCATCAGACAAGTAAGCAGTTCTTTTCTCTGCTGATCTCAAGGTGGAGATTGTTTATATGTATACAAGATCTGTAATTACATGGCAGTCTAATTCCCCACCAAACACCCCATAGCCTTCACTCCCCAAATCCATCCAGGACTTCTTTTCTGCAAGGCCAAACACACTGTTAGAATTCCTATCCAAGGCTCTAGTGTATATATGATTCTCCCTCCCATCTCACACTTCACTCACAAAAGAAGAAAAAGGAGTGGGGAGGAAAATGAAAAAAAAAAAAAAAAGTTGGGGGGGAGAAAAAGGGAGGGCAGCTGGGAAATCTTAGACCGAAGGGCAGATCACATTTCAAAACAGTGAGCTGAAAATAACAATGATGATTTCCTCTCCCCTCTCTTTCTCTCCCCCTTCTCCTGGCAGTGTGTGACCCTTGTGTAACTTCAGTGAGGCTGGCTGGACGTGCAGGGTGCCGCAGTGATTAAAACACTTGGGAACCGGCTAAGAGCAAGCCCAAGAGTCATGCGGCTTCCTGCAAGCCACACACACATGCATGTGTGGGAGCAGCAGTGATCAGGCTGGGGCTCTTGTCCACTTCAGTTCAGGTAAAGAATGGGATGGATTTATGGATTTCACATGAATAATTAGTTATTTTGGCTCTGTGGATTTACTTGTAGTTCTCAAAGGCTACTCCTGCTGAAGGCAGCGGGGTCTCCTTGTGTGAAGCTGAGGAGTTTTCAGTTGTGTGGATTAGGTGGGAGGGTTTGGGTTGTTGGGTCGGTTGTGTTTGTTTGGCTGGTTTAGCTTTCATTAGTGTTTTCAAAAGCAAAGAAGAATTTTGCACCTTTTTGAGTGCCACTCTGCTGCAGGTAAAGAATGTAACAGCTTGTGAGAGCACAGCTAGAGCCAATAATAATCTGACTGACATGGCTTGGCACTGGCATGCCCATTAAAAATCACTCTGGCCTTTCAAGACGGAGATGTTAATGCTGCCGCTTGTCTGAGATGAAAATTCCCTCCCTTTATAGATCCAAAGAGCCTCCATCCATGGAAGATTCTTGGAAAGATCCAATATTTCTATTGATGATAGAATAAATCCTTCTGTTGATGAGAGAATAAATCCTTCAGTGTCACAAAGTTTCCAAGCCATAGAAGTTTCCAAGCCCAGTACCTACTGCAAATATGTTTCCATATGTAACACACCCTGCTTTTCCATACCAGATCCCAAGGTTTCCTTGGAAAACCACAGTGGACAGTTGACTAGGATAACCTGGGAACAGCTTAAGGGGAAAAAAAAAAAAAAGTTATTACTTCTAACAATTTCAATGAAATATGGCAGTTCTCTTCAGAGGTTAACTGGATAACAACAAAGTTCATCACAGGAACACATGTCTTCAGACAGGATTCTTGCAACAAACAGCCCACTCTCCTTGGAAAAGTTGGACAGTTTCTACACTCCTGTTTCACAGCAAGGCAACAGCTTCGATGCTCTGTAAGACATTCAGGCTTTAAAAGCCAGCTCTAAAGTCAAAATCGCTAATATTCTTTCCATGGATTTGAGAGAGTTCCAGTGGGTGGGAGGTGAGCTCCCCTACCTACATTGCCAGAACCCAGAAGAGGTTTTTTAAAGAGCTGTTTATTACATGGAATGGCAGAACAACATTTTTTCAACACAATCTCCTGTCTCCTGCAACTTACGAGCTAACATAGCTAACACAGGCTTGTGGTGCCTGCTGGAACATACCAGGATTTGAGGACAGAATTTTCATAGAATCCTAGAATGGCTCAGGCTGGAAGGGACCTCAGAGTTCATCCACTCCAACCTCCTCACCATGGGCAGGAATACCTCTCAACTAGACTCAGCTGCTTAAGCACTCATCCAACCTGGCCTTCAACACCCCCAGGAAAGAGGCAGCCACAACCTCCCTGGACAGCCTGTTCCAGTCTCACCTCCCTCCTACCGAAGAATTTCTTCTTTAGATCAAGTCTAACCCTGCTCTCCCTCTGCTTCAAACCATTCCCTCTTGTCCTGTTGCTAGACATCTTTATGAGAAGTCCCTCCCCAACCTGTTGCTTTACCACATTGCAAGAGCTTTGATTTCTCTCCTTGTTGAGAAGTCAGATGGAATTATTGAAGAGAGTTCACCATTCAGTTTCAGAGAAGGACTGGAACTGGCTCAAATAGTCATATCCTTGGACCCCTTGTTCAGATGAGTGTGTGGGACTCTCCTGAGACTGATGTGGGGAGGACTTAACTACCTCGAGCAGTAACTGCAGCAGGACCCCAGGAGAACTGGGTGCCCAGAACAAGGTACTACAATGGCTGCTACTGGTATCCAAATGCCATATATGTGAGGGCTTCTCATCAACCTTTTGTGGATCCTACGGAGGACTTTACTTCTCACGGTGGGAAATACTGTTGGGGAGGCTGTAACTCTGAATCATAAATGTTCAGGAACGGAAAACAGCACAGAAAAGTCTCTTTGAATAGCGCACCTGGATTTTCTACAGTCCCCACATTTATGGAGCAGAGAAGAGCAATTCATAGACTCAGAGACAATTATTCTCCCACAGATGTTCACAGAGCACTGCAGCATAGCCAGGTACAGACTACCTCCCTGCTCTGCAATTGGCAGTGCTGTAGAATATTTGCATGGAGAACAGTAAAACAGTCTTGGTGATGCTCATGGATTGGATTCATCTTCCACGTAGTTTGCTCTCTACTATTTCTGTGTGCTTGTGCCACAAGCAAAAATAGTTTTATCTTAAAGCAATAATGATAACTGTTGAAATTCATTGCACCCAAACAAGCCTCCCTTGAGGAAAATGTTGTCTTCCTTTTCCTTTCCAACACACAGTTTAACAAAGATTTACAAACAGATTTCTTTGGACTAGGAACCTCTCTTGTCAGGCCTGTAGCTTTGAAAATCATTCCTTGGATTAACAGAAAATGCATTTAACCGAGGGAAGGAGAAAAATGGCATAAGATGAAAGTTAGGCTAAACTAGGAAAATCAGTTTTAAGGTGCTTAGGATTAATTTAAAAGAAATCAGGCTAGATTGCTCCTAAATCAGCCTAAGCTTCAGGCTTTTTTATCCTTGTAGAGGTCTGTGGGGTTTCAGATGTTCCACCTCGGTCACTGTGACTGTGGTTGTCACTGTCCTATTGACAGTCCTTTGACTGTTTCACAGGGTAGGTGAGAACACATCCTAGCACCAGCCCTACACCTAGACCTGGAAAAGGGCTAGAAACCTCTTAGCATATCATTGGCCACTGCATGACCACTTATTTTCCATTGGTAATTGTTCCACAGTTGTGCTGGGAACCATCTGTGAGGTTTGATCGGTGTGAATGGAGCAAAACTTAGGCTCCATCGTGCTTAACTCTGCAGGCAGAGAATCCTTACAGAGTTGCTCCAGTTGGAAAAGGCCTCTAACATGGAGTCCAACCATCAGTCTAGCATCTCCATGGCCAGTAAACCATGTCCCATAGTGCCATGTCCACACAGTTCTTGAACACCTCCTGGGCAGCCTGTTCCAATCCCTGACCACTCCTGAAGAAAAGAAGTATTTCCTAACATCCAATCTAAATGTCCCCTGGTGCAACTTGAGGCCATTTCCTCTTGTTCTCTCACCTGATACTAGGGAGAAGAGACCAAGCCCCACCTCACTGCAACCTTCTTTCAGGGAGTTATAGAATGCAGTGAGGTCTCCCATCAGCCTCCCCTTCTCCAGAAGAATCCCACTTCCATCAACTACTCCTCAGCAGCCCTGATCTCCAGACCCTTCACCAGCTTTGTTGCCCTTCTCAGGACACACTCCAGCCCCTCAGTGTCCTTGGAGCGAGGGCAGGATGTTACCTCTGACTTCACTTTACACCAAGTGAACAGAAGCTGTGAGAACCTGCAGCCATCAGTGCTGTGAGAGCTGCATCTCCCTTTGTTTCAAGTACAACAGCACAAGCTCCTTCTGACATACCTGGCTGCAGCATTGGAGACTATATCCGAACTGGTCACACTGAGCTCCACTTACAATCAACATGGAATTAGTGTAATTAATGATGCCTAGCATATAATCTATCCTATCCAAAACTTGATAACTGAAACAGGTCTCTGAAAGTGCTACTTTCTTTTCACTGCTTGTCAGGGGAGCTCAGAGTGACTCACTTGGCTATAGAATGGAATCTTCTGTGTGCAGTGCTGTGGAGGTGAGGGGACATGAGTCCCACCTAACCTCTGCTGCCATTGAGAGGCACAGTGAATGTGTACTGCAAATTCCGCTTCTCCATCTCTGCCTGACACAGAGCATGTGGCAGCAAAAATAGGTGCTAGCACTCACTGGCACAGCTGATGGTGGTGATTTGCCTCCTTCCATTAAACAGAGGACTCACCTACAGTTTGTTTCCAGCTTGTCTACATTCCATGTACTTAAAGACCTTTGGGGTTTGCAATCCAGCATTTCTTCTGTGACAAAGGAAAGGGCAGGCGTGCCGAGCATGGGAAGATGCAGAAAGGGAACCTGGAGCTTTCCCAGGCTCTGTGAAACACAGGCAGGTGCCTTAAGAAACCAAGTAGCACAGGGACAGAAAATCTTCTCTGGTGTCAGAAATCTGTTTTCTAAAGCAGCAGTTAGAATAGGCAGGTGGGATTTCTGGAACTGCTTCTGGGATAGAAGCAGCTACAGAGGGAGTCTGTTTGGATCACTATGCCTTGTGAGAAGAGAGAGGAATATAGTGTGTCTGCATTCTAGGAGAATCAGCTGGTGGAGGAAGACTTTCTCAGGTTTAGGATCAGAAATCTGTAATGAGGCTCACCTAATGACAGCCACCATACAACCCTTTACCTTTGCATAAACACCTGTTTCATGGCATCCAGACATGAGCTATACCCTGGTTTCGGAGTTCTCCTCAGCATTCTTTCTGTGGCTTCAGAAGTGTTGCCTTTCCTGCAGCAGTGCCTGCTAGAGACTGGAGCACATCTACCCACTGTCTCTCCAGAGACCTGCCTCTCTTTAGGAAAAAGAAAAAAAAATAAAAAAGAAAAACACTGAACCTTCTTTCTTCCACACTAAAAGACCTTTGTCCCAAACCACACATGTAGATTTTAAACAGAAAATAATATGAAAGCACAGTGCTTCCTTTATGGCAGACCTTATGTGCCTTATGCAGCTTTCTGAGTTCCTGTGTCCATGGATTTATGATGTGCTCTACACTTTCCACATTCTCAGTGTTGTTTTCCCACATTTGAAGGAGAAATGATCAAGAGATTTGTGCTGGAGTGAAATTTATTCTGTCTTAAGCTGTGTAAAGGTTCCAAATTCACCACAGCATGGAAAACAGAAATGCTGTAAGCATCTTGGGTCCTTCCCAGCCGTGCAGACACGGTGCCTTCTGTAGAAGTGAACATTACATTCTTGTCATTACTGCTCTTGTCAGAACTGCCTCTGATAGAGCAGGCAAATATCAACTGAAGACATCTTGTAATGCCCAGGGGGTCATTTCTGCATGGACAAGTAGCCCCTAACCCAAGGAAGAGGTGCACTCCTCTGCAGAGGGGTGCCTTGAGTAGCCTTTCTGGCCATGGAGAGTGAATCGCAGGAGTGCCCCACCAGCACTCCACCACCATTGTTTTAGGATGGGAAGCTGTAATTTTATAGCTTTTTTAATGCTTTAAGAACTATTTCAGGACTGTGGTAAACAGGGTCACGCTGACCAGTTTCCTCTGTGTGTGCTAGAAATCTCTGAGTGACCGTCAAGGCTCAGGTGCTGAAGCCACCTCCTCTCTGTGTGAGCAGTGCAGTGAGGTTACTGCTTCTACAGCAACTCTCAACAGCAGCACTGCGGGACTCAACTCATAGTGCTAGGCAAGGAACCCCCTCTCTGCCTCCTTAATACCTTCAAGGTTGCTCATTAGACTCACAGTCTTGGCTCCCCTGCTGAGGAATATGCTAATCTTGCTGAAATTCCTCAGTGCTTTGTCAGGTGCCCTTTCCATGGAACGAATGAAAACCACCCAAGTGAAAGTCAGGAACGAATGTCTCCATCCTCAGAGATTAACAAAAGAGATACACAGAAATTAAATCAAACCAGTCTTGGAATGATCCTTTCCTTATATTACCTGTGAGCCAGCTAACCAGCTCTCAGGACACTTACGTAGCTAGGATCAGTCCATACTCAAGATTCCTGGGCATTACTTAGATGGAAAAGAATTGAGAGGCAATGAGGAGCTTTTCGTACATCTGTTTGGTCCTTGGGCAAGTAGCTGCAGCTTGGAAAGCCTTTCGTAATTCATAACTTAATTAGGATGAAAACTTCTCACAGTGTTATTCTAAGATTTCTGATCTGCCCTGCCTAATTTTAGAGCTGTCAATGCCTTCGTGGCATGGCTGAGTGGATCTATTTCTGATCAGTGCATAAAGATATCTTGTTAGTGACTGTGCCAGTGCTTCTAGGCTGCAAACTTATTGACAACCAGGAAGGAAATCTTCCTGCCCTGGACTGTTAGTTGTACACTGATGTTCAAACATCTGTGTGTGGTCAGTGACATCAAAAGCGTAGAACTCAGAGAAGCATAGGAATAGATAATTGTACTGCATGCTCTGTGATGAGATTGCATGGAGGGTCTGATTCAGTTACTGCTCACAACCAGATAGAATGTGACAGTGATCGATCAAACCTGAGATGAGAAGTGGTCTGGGGAATGACCATGTCTTACTTTGACTTTTGAAGTCTGATATTGTTCCCATTCTGTTCCTTTCTTTTTACTTTTTGTTATTCTACATTTTGTTATTCTACATTCTACTCATTGTGTTGGAGAGGGTCCAGAGGAGGGCCACAAAGATGATCCAAGGGCTAGAGCACCTCTGCTATGAGGGCAGGCTGGGGTTGTTCAGCCTGGAGAAGACTCTGGTAGCATCTTAGAGCTGCCTTCCAATAGCTGAAAAGATCCTCCAGAAAGGCCACAGAGGGTCTTTTCATCAGGGTGTCTAGAAACAGGACAAGGGGGGATGGTTTGAAGCTGAAGGAGAGCAGGGTTAGACTGGATCTTAGGAAGAAGTTCTTCAGTATGAGGATAGTGAGACTCTGGAGCAGGCTGACCAGGGAGACTGAGGCTGCCTTCTGCCTGAGGGTGTTGAAGGCCAGGTTGGATGAGACTTTGAGAAGCCAAGCTTAGTTGTGATATGGTCTAGCCATATTCTAGGCAAGTGCTAGGTAAGTGCCTCTCTGGCTACATATGCCATAGTCAAAGATGAAACTCCCTTGATCTCACTGTCAGAAGAATTATGAAAGATAGAGTAATGGCCTGAGTGTAGTGGAGTCTGATGATATAGAACACTAATTTCTATATATTTGTTGTTGTTTTTTTTTCCCACCATGTCCTAAGGCTAATAAAACTGCTGAGATCCTGAAGAACCTTTTATTCCAGGTATTGTCAGCTGGTGATCATGTTAACTGGCAAACATTCCTTATGCTGTCTCACTTTACCCTGCACTTTCTCTGAAAGAAAAAAATGGAAAATCAGCTAATCACAGAGTATTAACCCAAGGCCTTCGCAACCCACTTACGTCACTCTTAAGCAGTGGACATCCAAATTCTTCCCTAATGGAACAACTCATAGTGTCAGAGGACAAAGCATCACTCTTGTGAACCTTGGTTACTCTGATCCCTGCTAAGCAAGGAACCATAGGAGGCCACTGTCAGGCAGCACTGGCTCTGCTCTGATGCTCTCAGGCTGAGCAGTGGTGCATTGCTCTCTCCTCATCTCTTGCTCCCAAGGCTACCAGAAGCTGCAGAGACAGTACATTTGCCTCCCTCGGGAAGGATGTTGGTGCATTGGTTGGTTTGAGTCTCTCACCTCACCCTCTAGCCAGTGAACAGTCATCATGAGCAGACTCTGCAGGGAATTTTCTTGAGATCTTCTTGAAGCAGAGATGATGCCAGTGATCTGGCAAGGGGAAATAGTCATGCCTCAGAAACCAACATGACACTACCACACCTACCCCAACCAAAAAAATAATAATCTGGATGGTAAAATCAGGGTTGGAAATAAGCAGTGCAATGCCATGACCACAAATCGAGCACAAAAATGAGGTGGAGGAGCTGGCATGGGGAGAAAATGTGCTGAGATCTGCCTGGAAGGAAAAGAAACTGCGGAACAAGTCAGGAAGGCAACTGGGAAAAAATAGCTGTATTATCCTAGCACCCTGCAGCAGATGGCACTGTGGAATTCCCATGGGCCATCATGGCTTAGGAAACTGAAGCAGAAGGCTTTCTTTTTCTCTTCAAGGAGTGTGATTAAGGACATTAGAAGTAAAAACTAACCTAGTAATATTTAATAGAAAATAAGTACTTAAAAAAACCAACCAACCAACCAAACAACAAAACAACAACAAAACACACAAATCCAGAAAAAAACGTAAAGGGAAGTAGCCTTAAAAGCAGGAACTGGATGGGAACCATTTGGTTTTTATCATAAGGGTCTATCATGTGTGCATTAAAGTCACTGTGTAGATCTCAGCTGTTTGCATGTGGAACAGGAAACAAATCTATTGCAATTCGGATCAGAAGAGAAATTATATATTCAGGAAGCAACATTCAAAAAATGAGCCCTTTATTTTGAATTATGTGTTTTGAACAGCAGAGGCAGACAGAGGTGGATAAAGCTTCTCCATGACAGGTTTCCAACTGCACCACAATGTTGCAGTTTTAGGCCTGCTGAGTTCTGGAGCCCAAGAGAATGTCATCTACAAGACAGAAGGGCTTGGCAAAGCCCAGTGTGAAAAGTACAGCTTAGGTCGGTAAGGCAGAGCTGGCAGCATTGCCTGTTGGTGTAAGAGCCTGCTTTTAGTGGGCTTTGAATGGATGGAACTGCAGCAATCCAACTGCCACCTTCCACAGCATCCACCTGGCTCACTGCACAGGATTTCTTCTGAGTTTTATTGTAGCAGATGGAGGGAATATGGGAGCCGTGTGAGTTTAGCTTTTACTGGACACTCAGTGCCTCATCAAGTGCCTTCCTTCGGTTTGCTATTGCTCTCATTCCCTTCACAGACATTCCCTTGCATGGTGAATGCTGGAACTGTGCATACAGATCAAGGGCAACTGATTGCCCTGGTACTTAAAGAAACCTCACTTTCAATGCAGAATTTTAATTTGCTCAGTGTACTTAATGTGGTTTTAAAGGCCTATAAAGCAATGCTGATAAGAGCCTTTTCTGATTTTCTGATTGCCCTGCTTTTTCCTTACCTGTGTTTATGAAAATCGAATGTCACCTTAAGGAAAAAAAAAAAAAAAGGGATCTGATTTTGTTTCTGACTGGCTTGACACCAAAGTTGATGTTTGCTAGTGGAGCACATAATCTCTGCTGCAAGGAACTTGGCATGTCAGAACAGCCAACATGACACTAATGTGAAGTGGATATGCACAAGACTCCCCTTCCAACAAAGTGGGAGAGCTCGGTGAGGACGATGCAGGGCCTTTCTTGTCAGTCTTGTGATGAATTAGTAAGTTATTAGTGTGGGAAGGCCTTTCAGAGCTGTTCCAGTGCCTGCTCATTTGTTTGTAGCACAGAAGGTAAAGGAGGAAAAATGGATCCTAAGGCTCTCGATTGGATCAGTTAAGTCTTGGATGTAATGGATGAATGAAGTAGTTAAAAACATAAATGCAGGGAATGTTACAAACCTCATTTCCACTTGGGCAGGTGCAGTTGAAATAGGGTGAACAGACTGATCAGTGCTTTTTAGGGCAACCATCATCTGTCTGTCTGAAATCTCTCTCCATGCTGCTGTTAGCAGCAGCTGTCTGCAGACCCTGTTTTCCCCTCTTTGTTTCTCATTCGCGTAGCTTACATATGTAGTAGTTCCAGCATGTAATTAGCTCTGGTACATCCTGAGATACCCAAGCACTTTTTCATGCTGCCTATGTGACCAGGTAGTTGATGGAGCAATAGAAAGATTTCTTTCTCCTCATTTCTTTAAGGACTGTTTAGCACAGGACCAAGGGCCACTCCTTAGGTGGGTTTGCCTATGCTTCCTGAATATTTACTATAACTGTTTAGCACAGAATTCTCTTAGTAATTTAATCCTCAGTGACAGCAGCTTCTAGAAAGAACTACACAACTTCAAGAAAGTGTATGGGCAAACTCAGGGCAGAAAAATCTACTAACCAGAAAACCAGAGAGCCCCTAAACGGAAGTTGGAAGAGTGTGCCAAGGAAGTGACTTTTGCTTATAATTTTCCCTGGATATCTGCTTCTGGCCAATTGTTGGAGACAGGGTGCTGAGCAAGGCAGAGCTTCCATCTGACTTAGTGCTCTTACATTCCACACAAGTGTCACAACAGAGACATAAAGGATGCAGAGCTGCAGGTGAAGAAATGGGTTTGTGCTTTGATTTTCTGCCTGGTTTTTCTCCCTCCCCTCCCCTCCCCTTCCCCCTTTTCTTCTCCTCAAGTTAATTATAAGCTGCATTTTGCTGTGAAAAGCCATTTAGCTTCAGCCATTGTTTTGCCAGAGCTGGCCTTTGCAAATTCAGCCTGACTGCAAACGTTGTGGAGAAAGAGAAAACTATCCTCGGAGGAATTAAAGCTCTCAGTGAGCATTCACTGGTCCGATCCTTTGTGTAACCACAGTGTTGCTGCTCAGCTCCTGCTCTCTATTAGCCTCTTGTGCAGGCTGGGGTTTGACTTGGCAGAACTCAAGGTTTTCAGAGAAATTGGTTCAGCTCTTTAACCATCACGTTTAGCAGCCCACATGCAGAATCCCTAAACATCAGAAGTCATGGGTACTTTGAAAGCACATGAAAACCCCTGACTCACATGACAGCTGTGACGAAAATGCAGGCTTTCTTACTGCCTTCTTGCCTGTGGTCTTTCAGCCAACTATCCAGTCTGACAGTGTAGAAGTTCCAGTCAATTTTTTAATCAATCAGTAAAGTTCAATGGCAACACTTTGAAACCTTTGCCCAAACTCAGATACAGTTCTCTCTGTGTCCACTTCATGCGCAGATCTTTCGAAGAGCAGAGTAATATTTTTTTAAACAAAACAACATTTATTTTTACATTTATTGTATTTATTTGTGGATTTAAGAGTTCTTTTTGATTATCTGGTACTCAGACATTTATATTATTTTTTTTAAACATTTCTTTAAATGCATTAATATAGAATCATAGAATCATAGAATGGTAAGGTTGGAAGGGACCTCAAGGATCATCTAGTTCCACCCCCCTGCCATAGGCAGGGACACCTCCCACTAGTACAGGTTACTCAAGGCCTCGTCCAACCTGGCCTTGAACATCTCCATGGAGGAAGCATCCACAACCTCCCTGGGCAACCTGTGCCAGTGCCTCACCACCCTTACTGTAAAGAACTTCCTCCTAACATCTAGTCTAAATCTCCCCTCTGCCAGTTTAAACCCATTGCCCCTTGTCCTGTCATTGCAGGACCTTGTAAATAATCCTTCCCCAGCCTTCCTGTAGGCCCCCTTCAGATACTGGAAGGCTACTATCAGGTCCCCTCGAAGCCTTCTCTTCTCCAGGCTGAAGAGCCCCAACTCTCTCAGCCTGTCCTCATAGCAGAGCTGCTCCAGCCCTCTGATCATCTTTGTGGCCCTCCTCTGGACCCGCTCCAACACTTCCATGTCCTTCCTGTGCTGAGGGCTCCAGAACTGCACACAGTACTCCAGGTGGGGTCTGACGAGAGCAGAGTAAAGGGGCAGAATCCCCTCCCTTGCCCTGCTGGCCACGCTTCTCTTGATGCAGCCTAGGACTTTGTTGCTGTCTGGGCTGCATGTGCACACTGCAGGCTCATGTTGAGCTTTTCATCAACCCAGACTCCAAGGTCCTTTTCCTCAGGGCTGCTCTCCAGCCATTCACCACCCAGCCTGGATTTGTGCTTGGGATTGTGCCTACCCAGGTGCATATGAATGTCAGCAACTGATAAAAGGGAGAAGTCTTCAGTCAGTTGTGTGATGGTGAATTAAAAGGAAGTCAAAAGCTTGAGAATATGTTGGTTCATGAACAAGTTCAACAGTCACAGTTCAGACGCAGCTGTGGAACGGCCACTTCCATTCAGCACGAGTCTGTGCAGCCTAAAGTGGGGTTTCTAACATACTCCATCACACCCTTGGCTACTGCTTTCTTCTGCCTCATCTATGCTGGCTCTAGCACTATTCTTCAACTTGATCTTTCTGCTCCATCTTTCTACTCCATGGCTCTAAAAACTCCTGCAGTGAAAGAAGGATGAGTGTGGTCAGGACAGTTCCCCTGATGCGGCAAACCCCAATGTCTAGTGCAAGCCACCACAGAGCCATGGGCTCGGTCCTGGGCACTGCCATCAGGTATTGGGCTCTGAGTGGTTTATCTGGGCAGTTTCTGTTTCAGCTGAGGAAGGTTGTACATGGGACAAATGAATGGGAAGGATCCTCATAGTACCTCCCCCAAACTGAAGTTAAGCTGAAGTCTCCACTGCCCCCACAGACAGCAGGTATCTGGAGAACATGTAGGACACATGTGCTGTGCTTCTGTACTGATGCCATCGCAACAAACAATTTGCTGATATCTGCAGTCAATGAAGCACTTAGATGGCTGCCAAGGAGTATTATTTGCACAATAATCTTAGTCTGACAGGGCCAGTTGAAGATGGTATCTGGAAAATAGGTGAGGGCAGAAAGTGAAA
>VWZE01000357.1:78169-100005 GCA_013396675.1 Eubucco bourcierii | reverse complement strand
AACTTCCTTCTGAATTCCTTCTGAATTTCTTCCTTCCAAATTCCTTCTTCCCAATTTCCTTTCTTCCGAATTCCTTCCTTCTTTTCTTCCTTTCAAATTCCTTCCTTCTTTCCAAATTTACTCCTTCCTTCTTAATTCCTCCCTTACTTCCGAATTCCTTCCTTCCAAATTCCTTCCTTCTGAATTCTTTCCTTCCAAATTCCTCCCTCCCTCCCTCTCTCTTTAAGCGGCACCATCGATGTTCTGCTTTTTCCATTACCTATCCTAATGACTTCCAAGTACAGATATTGGCAATTGAGGCTATCCAAGGAGCTCGTTTCTTCTGCAGTGACTCACAGCTGCTGTGCAGTGCCTTCAAGGAGCAGCTGATGGTCTGTTTTCATCTCACCTCTAGATTTATACTTGATTTTTGCCAGAGTTTCAAGCTTTACCATTTCCTTGGCATGTTCTTATTAAAGAGGGGTCCAAAATGTCATTTTGGGCATTTTGCCCCCAGCAGTAATGTCTCTTCATTCCTTGTTTGGATTGCTGTCGTTTTCTTCCTCTTATGACTTTTCCCCTCATTGTGTGTCTCAGTGAAAGGTTTTTCTCTGCAGGAGAAATGAAGGTAGAGTGCATTTTTCTGATTTCCATGTCAGTGTGTGGTAGGACCACATATCTGAGCAATCCATCCTGAAGAGCTGTTGGCTGTTTCCTGGCTTTAACTTCTTTTTTTGAGAAATTGTAACCTGTTGGGCCTTAATTATAATAACTCCAAGATTCTCCAGCTGCCTTGGATTTTATTATTTCCTCTTGCTGTATTTCTTCCACTACTCCACCTCTCCTCTGCCTTCAGCTCTTCTGCTCCTCTTCTGATGAACTGAATTAAAACTTTCAGTAGCAGGAATTACGGTGCGCAGCTGTGCACACCATTTGCTGATTCCAGATTCTTTCCCTCTGTTTATCCTTTCCACACAGATTGTTGCTGCCACTGGAAAAACAAATTAAATAAAACTGGCACCCAGCTTACTAGCAGTAAACAAGCTGGGGAATGTTGGAGCTGTGTGATAGCCTTAAGAAAATTAAATGAAAGAAGTCCAGCTGCAATGAACGGTTCAGCACAAATGCCTAGAAAGTATCCTGAAGGTGAAGTGTCCCGAGGGGGGTGACTGTGGGTTGTTTTTTATTGAGCCTAATAAGCTTCAATGTCTTTCTCCAGGTTAGGGAGCTGACAGGTTGACTTGGAGGCCCTGGGAAGGAAAATTTGCTCCTTCTAAACAGGCAGGGTTTCTAGTACAGGATTTATTTCTGTTCTCCTGTCCTCAGCAAACTATTTTGCTTGCTTATTAGTTGATGAGTATGGAGAATAAAGGGAAGCATTCCCTGCTCAGTCTTAAGGTACAAGGATGGGGCTGCTGAGGTATTTCAAGCCTGGACCCTGCCGGGCAGAGTGCTGGGTACCTTCCAACATGTGTCGCCAGCTGTATGTCAATATGCATCCCTGAAATGCTAGTACTTGGCAGCCACAGAGATCTGCAAATATTAAAGTATTCATTCTTGGATCTACTTATATGTTTATAACTTGCCTCCCCTAGCTGTGTGTGAGAGTCCAAAACCAAAGAATCCCCAAATACCCTTTATATGCTCTCTGGCTCTCACTCCCACACACACTCGTACGTGCATGTGCATGCATGCAGAGTTATTAGGCAAAAATACATGCAGGCAGACACAAAAAACAAGGCAGAAAGGAAGGCAGCTCTCAAAGGGCTGTCATTTCCAGTCTACAGAGTTTCACTTCTGCTCTGATAAGGTATTCTGTGCTGAGGAGGAAGTTCACAGCTTCACAGATTGCATTGGGTTGGAAGGGACCTTAAAGGCCATCTTGTCCAATCCCCTATGCTGAGGAGGTACACCCTCCATTAGACCAGGGTGCCCAAGGCTGCATCAGGCCTGATCTTGAATATCTCCAGGGTTGAAGCCGCAGTCACCCTTCCTCCTGATGTCCAACCTAAATCTACCCTGTTCCGGTTTCAAACCATTGCTGCTTGTCCTATCATCACAAGCCCTTCTGAAACAGTCCCTCGTGAGCCTTCCTGCAGGTCCCCTTCAGATACTGAAATGCAGCTCTGAAGTCTCCCTGGAGCTTTCTCTTTGCCAGGCTGAACAACCCCAGCTCCCTCAGCTCATCCTCAAAACAGAGGTTCTCCAGCCTGCTGATCATCTTTGTGGCCTCCTCTGGACCCTCTCGATCAGGTCCATGTCCTTCCTGTGCTGAGGGCTCCAGAGCTGGACACAGCAGTGCAGGTGAGGTCTCCCCAGAGCACAGCAGAGGGGCAGAATCCCTTCTCTCCATCTCTAGCTACGCTACTTCTGATGCAACCCAGGGTGCCATTGGCCTTCTGGGCTGCAAGCGTACATTGCTGGCTCATGTCCAGCTTCTCATCCACCATCACTCCCAAGTCCTTTTCTGCAGGGTTGCTCTCAATCTTGCCTTACTGAACCTCAGGAGTTTCTCCTCAGCCCACCTCTCCAGCCCGTCCAGGTGCCTCTGGGAGTTACCAGAAAGCTGTAGAGGGCACCTGGGGGTATTAAGGGCACAGCAGAAACTGGTCTGGGAGAGAGACTGGGGGGGCAGAAATGAGGCTGCAGGCTAAAGAGGGACCTTCTAAAGGGCAACACCCCCCACCCCCCAAATATTTGTATAGTTTTTTGCATTCTTATCCACATGAACTTGCAAACCTCTTCTCCTGTGGGTCCAGCCAAGAGGTTTTGTCCGCTGCAAGTGATGATTGCTGTGCATACCTCTATCACAGAGGCAGAAGGTATCACTGCAGAAACGTGGGATTTAGCAGCTTCTTGGGGGGAAGGATGGGAAAAGGAGAAAATTACCCATTACATTTGAAAAGCCTTGACCCCTCAACCTCATCACACTTCCTTCACTCCCTCCTATGCACATTAATAAAGCACAGAAGGATTTCCAGCTATGCAGCACTTGGAAATAGGCTGGCGAGCTGGTGGAGCTGTAACCCATCTATGACTCTGCTTTGAGGAACAAGTCACAGAACCACAGAAGGTGAGGGGTTGGAAGGGACCTCCAGAGATCATCCAGTTCAACCCCCCTGCCAGAGCAGGATCACCTAGGGACACATCCAGGTGGATTTGGAATGTCTCCAGAGAAAGAGACTCCACAACTTCTCTGGGCAGTCTGCTCCGGGGCTATGGCACCCTCACAGGGAAAAAGTTTTCCCTTCTGTTCCTGTGGAGCCTCCTCTGCTCTAGCTTGCTGCCATTGCCCCTTGTCCTATCCCTGGACATCACTGAGCAGAGCCTGGCTCTGTCCCTTCACATCTTTATCAGCATGAATAAGGGCAGCCCCCAGGCTCCTCTGCTCCAAGCTAAAGAGCCTCAGCTCCCTCAGCCTGTCCTTACAGGGAGATGTTTCACTCTCTTCAGCATGTTTGTGGCTCTGTGCTAGACTTTCTTAAGCAGTTCCTTGAGGTCCTTCTTGAGCTGAGGTGCCCAGAACTGGATGCAATACTCCAGATGGGGCCTTGGCAGGGCAGAGCAGAGAGTCTCTTGTGCTGTATGCAGAGCTGGGACAGAAGAGGTTCACTGCCCGCCAGGGCAGAGGGAGACTATCTGCAGCCTTTGGTTCAGGTTGCCTCGGTGCTGGGCAGAGCAGCATTGCTGATAGCAGAAGGCGTCATGGATATCGTGGATACAACGGGAAGCTGTCTCCCACAGAAAGCTGCTGTTGAGAGCAGCTTGAAGCTAGGAGGGGTGAACAGGGAGACACACTTCGCACTCAAACTGGAGACAGCAAATACACGTAGGGAACAAAAGCCTGAGATTCAGCGGAGGGAACGCCAGTCATAATCCAGGTGTTTGATGTGGACAGGAGCCTCATCTGCTGCCTCGCTTCTGCAGGCGGTGCCCCCAGGTCCCGGCAGAGCCAGGCTACGGGCGCGGTCTCCTCTCCGGCCGCGGCCGTCCTTGTCGCCGCCAGCGCTCGGCCGGATGGCCGCGGCGCTGCACGCCCTGCTCCGACTCCTTCTCCTTTTCTGCCACAGTGACCTCCAGTGGTTCCCTGCACTCATCTCCTACCTGCTGTGGCCGGAAGACAGCAGGCTCATTCTTTACTTTTATTCTTTTCTTTCAAATATCCAGAGAGAAAAATCTGCTGAAGGGAAACAATCAGGAGGCGTCGGATCTGTAATCAGATTGTTGTTGTTGTTGCTGGTGTGGGCATTGGATTCCTTCTGGCTGGATGTGCAGGAAAGGCAGGCAGCTGTGAGACTGGGGAAATAATTAGCTGGGGAACCAGACCCATTATTTGTGACTGTTAAATGAACGAGTAAAACTGTTCTGGGACCTGCCAAAATCCTCACAGAGAAAAATCAGACTGCTCCAGGGAAGGGAGGAGGTGAGAGGCTCGGAAAATCTGATTTGCTCGAGTCTGAAGCAGGTCAGGGAAGACTGGGGGAGGGGAAGGGACTAACTTCATCTCTGAGGTGGTCTCACTTTCAAGAACGTTGTGAGCCCTTCTTTCTGGAAGTGCTTCTCTTTATATATTCAGACTTGGCTGGCAACGGTCACCTTGCTTGGCCTTCCCTTATTTAAAGGCACAGCTGCCTGTGTCAGTGTTTTGGTTGCAGTGGCTTTGTACCTTGTGCCAGGATCTCTGAAGCTGTCAGCCTGCTCACCATATAGTACAACACATAAATATGTGCTCTAAAGAGAGCTGATGGGGCAATACCAGAGGACAGGAATGAAAGGAAAGGGCATCAGAGGCTAGGACTGAGACAGCTCTGTACACAAGAAGAGACAGATCTTTACAGACTAGAGGAGGAATTGTGTTGAAAATGAGTCAAATGACTCTGAGAGGCCCTCAAGAATATTTTTTTTGCAAAACTAGCAATGAACTTACTGGAAGATTCACCTTATTAAGGGCAGTTCAATATAGCTCTGGAGTATCCCTAATCCTACCTGCCCAAGCCAAACAAGAAAAGTAGAAGTCTGGGTGTTAAAGACGATTACCATGGATGAATTTGTAGCCTGATCTTGAAAACATTAGCAGGGAAAATCTGCACAGAGATGTTGCTTTGGAAGTGCCTTGAGTGCTCACTTTCACCCTGAGACGGCTGTGCATCTGTGGAATCCTCCTCATTCTTGCTAGCCCTGTCTAATGGCAAAAGGGAAAATATTGGTGAAATGCAGCATGGCTTCTAAGAACTCACCATGAGCTCAGCCTCTGGGTTACGTGCTAGCTCCTGAGACCTTTTTTCCCAGCTGAATGAGGAGCCTGCCCTTAGACAAGCTGAGACCACCTGTGCAAGTGAGACACAAGATGAGTGGGTGATCACAGCCTGCAGTGCAAGATCTGATGTGCATGCTGCTCCCATGGATAGCTGCTGCTACCATCACCAAAAGCTCTGGGGGTCTAATCTTGAGGGCTGTGGTGATGGGTTGGACTTGATGATCTCTGAGGTCTCTTCCAACCCTTGGGATACTGTGATACTGTGATAATGCACCGCTTTCACAACACCCAGCAGACACTGGTAGTACCACCAGAGATTGTCCCATACAACCCTATCTAGGCTCTGCAGAGTTGGACCACAGCACAGGCTCGTTTTGCCCGGCTTCAGACCACTTGCCCTTGTGTTCTCTTTCCTTTTACTGTGTTAAAGCCATCTAGGATGACACACACGTTTTCCTGAGGTTTTTGGGTGTTTTTTTGTTAAGTCAGAGAGTCGTAATTAGATCTCTGTAGTTGTTCTCCGTTATGCATGCACGTGTTCTTACTACAGTGCTGCAAAATAACAGCATGCACAGCAAATTGCTCCTAAAGCACGTGCTAAATTTGCTGGAGCTTTTGGGCTGTGACACTAACTCTTGTTGTGTCTGTCTCTGCTGCTGCCTTTTTTAAACAAGTGTAGCTATTAATAGTTCCAATAACTTGATCTTTGTCTGATAAAAACATCTCTTCAATGGATTAAATAGAAATGAGGGGTCATCCATCATTAGAGCTCTCAACTCCAAGTGTTCATCTCATCATTATCTGAACATCTCAAATACAGCAGTGTTTGTCAGGGATTTATTGACATCTTTTATTCTTCTGCCGATAGTGAACCTCTGAAACTGAACAAAGCTGAGAGTTCTGGATCTTCTTAGCTTTGCAAAGTCCTGACATGAGAGTAAGTGCACTGTGAAAACAAAAAAGAAATCAAACTCAGTGGGTGTCAGCTGCACTTTATTAATCCTGATAACTTTTGCTGTCTCTTGTTTCACGATCTGATGTTTCAAACGTAAACAAATCTGCTCTGTCCTGTGAGGAACTTCCTGTATCCATTGCACAACAGCTAGGCTGCTTTGGAAGAAGATTTTTAAAGAGCAGCCTCTCTGTGTCTTTTCACAGTTAACCCCCCCAAAAAGTCTGTCAGCTCCTGATACTGGTGCCAATTTCTCCTGGAACTGGGAACTGTCATGCAAGTGACTGTCAGTGATGCTGTCCTGTCCTGCCCCATTGTGCTGAGACATGGCCCTTCAGATCTTCCCAGCTGCTGGTGGTGGCTCTTTGTTGTCTCTTCTCAAGAGTGTCTGGCTTTGCAGGCTGTTCATTGTCACACTTCTGCTGCATGCAGCTGATAGCTGCTGTATCTGCAAACATGTGGCCAGCACTTGCAATACTGAACACTCACATGTGTGAACAGTCCCCCTGTGCTCGTGGACATCATGCAGCCTTCCTTATTTACTGGCTGTAAGCAATCCTGTGGGACTCACATGGGTGCAAGAGACTCCAGCTACTCGAGGCTGCAGAGCAAGTCTGTCAGCCCAAGGTGCACTTAAGCTAACTTCTCAGTGAGCTATAAGGAGGCTTGTCCTTCATCTCATGTGATTTCATCTGTATGGCTGGATTACCATCACCTCATAATGAGAGTCATCATTGTCCTCCAAAGCGCCATAAGCCTGTTTTCTCTTACAAGAAATGTGTGAAGTCTCTATGCTTTCCTGGTAAATCTCTCTTGATTATTATTGTAACAAGAACTAGAGCGATGAAAAAGGTAGAAAGGAATAGAATGTATTTGCATACACTTCTACCTGGCCTTGAAAGCTTCAGACATTTCATGCAGGTTCAGCAAAGCACAAAATCTTCCCAGGTTTGTCTCATAGCTGCTAAAGCAGACTGAGCTAAAAGCCTGACCAAGGAATTGGTTATTAATATTCCAATCTCTCATGCCAATAGGGCCACCATTCCTATGAGCTCCAGCCTCAATAGGAAGAGCCTTGGAGCAATTAGCAGTTCACAGTGAGTTGATCTAGTGCTGACAGAGCAGCCACTTTTTCTTCCTGTTGAGAAAAAGATGATCTCACCTGGACCAGAGTTTAGTGGCATGCAGTGATTTACTCTTATGTGCTTCTGTGTGTTTCCGTATTGTTTCAGCTATTGGAGGGTAAAGAGGGCAAGAGTGAGTTCCTGGGCACAGGTACAGTGACTAACAGTGTGAAGACTTGGCGTGTATCAGAGTAGATCTTCAGGTCTTCTTCACTCTTACAGAGTAGTTACAAAATGGAAAATTTGGGTAGATGCTGGAAAACTCAGGTTACAAAGTAGGATACGTCTGCCCTAGTCATGCCCTAGTTTTCTGTTTGAGTAATCCAGGTCTTATAAAATGTAGTTTTAATGACATTAATCCACAAAAGTCCCTCCCTCCTCTAACATGCTTGTACATGCACAGTCATGGTGAGCAAAGCGGCTCCAATATCTTGCTGTTAAAAAGGGATTTTCATTACTGCATGTGAAGAGCTTCCCTTGTAGCTCCACAGGGGAAAAAAGTTTCTTTGAATGTTCTGAACTTTTCCTTAAGGAAAGGTTGTCCACAACACATGGAGTGGTCTTTGACATGCTTTCTGAAGTCCACATAGGTATTCTAGTGTAGCAGGGCAGTCAGTGAGGTGCAGGGGATGCTCATTTACGTTGTGACAGAACAGGATGCAGCCATGGGAGCAGGACAGTCCATGGCACGTGCATTGCACACCACTCTCACTAACTCGGTCTGAAGGAGAGGCACGGAGAGGGTTAGATCATGGATATTTTCCACAGTAAATTAGTTAACTTTTGCTGTAGGAAAAAATTACTTCTGAGGAGAAGAGTCCAGGAAAGTAATTAAGAGAGGACTCTAGGGGGTATATATTCTAAGAATTGTGTGGGAAGTTGTATGCATAACTTCCACTGAAGGCAATGTCTAGAGGGGCATGGTGCTGGATGGGTGATGAGAAACTGCCTTTAAGCATGGCCACCTTTATCTGGGGCAATACTGAAGGCTGTGACTTACCACCTGGTGACTGTGCTTGTAGCGTGAGTGAAAGAGCTGGGATAGCCAGCCATGGAAAAAAGTCTCACAGAAACAGCCAGCAAGAGCCAAGAGGGGTGGCAGGGGGAGGGTTGACCACACGATAACATTTTGCCTTTCTGCACCAAGCTTTCAGCACAACTCACAACATTTTAGAGAACCGGAAGAAAGTGCTCTGGTGGCCTTCACAGAGCACAAATGTTGCTCATGTGACCTGGCTCCTCCTGCTGATGGGTTCCGTTTTATTGTGGTGTGCTACTTCCACCTGTATCGATTCTGTGATTCGTTAGGCACCAGAGAAACTACCCAGCACCTTTTCTCTGCAGCAGATGATGGCCAAGTAGCAGAAACTCTTGAGAGGCTGTAACTGAACACAGCCAGCATTCCCTGCTTTCTGAATTACTCCCTGAGCCAAACTCTCTGTAGTGGCTCAGGAGATCAAAGGCACTTACTCATCAGCAAACACACATGGTTACTACACTGTAGGGGCATTGTATTGGAAACAGTGTTGTCCACATGTGGAGATGGTAAGCACCTAAAACTAAGCCAAACAGTTCCTGTGCCTGAAGTCTTTTCCTTGAGAGCAGAAAGTCACTGCATAGCTTAAGTGTTAACTACCTCAGCTTTTGGTGTGTCTTGAATGCCAAGTGCATGTCTGCACTTACAAAGGACCACGGAGCAAACTCTGAGTGCAACTGTACTGCCATACCATGTGCAGCTCTGCTGAGACCCCATCTCCAATACTGTGTCCAGTCCTCGTGTCTCCAGCATAAGGAAGACACAGAGCTGATGAATAGAGTCCAGAGGAGGCCACAAAGATGATCCAAAGGCTGATATAATCTCTGCTATAGGGATAGACTGAGGGAGCTGGGGTTGTTCAGCCCGGAGAAGGGAATACTCTGGGGGAACCTTAGAACTCCCTTCCAGTACCCAAAGGGATCCTCCAGGAAGGTTGCAGAGGGACTTTTCCTGAGGGTGTCTAGAGACAGGACAAGGGGGAATAGTTTGAAGCTGAGGGAGAGCAGGGTTAGGCTGGATCTGAGGAAGAAATTCTTCAGTGTGAGAGTGGTGAGACTCTGCAACAGGCTGCCCAGGGAGGTTGTGGCTGCCTCTTGCCTGGGGGTGTTGAAGGCCAGGTTGGATGAGGGCTTGAGCAGCTGAGTCTATTTGAGAGGTGTCCCTGCCCATGCTGGGGAGGTTGGAGTAGATGATCTCTGAGGTCCCTTCCAGCCTGAGCCATTCTGGGATTCTGAGTATGTTGCAGTTAACTTCAGTTATATAAATCCCAGCATTAGATACTAAAAATAGGAGGATGTGCAAGGAGGCCAGGCTGTAAATGTGCAGGAACCATGCCTTTTTTCTTTCATGCAGCCCCAAAGTTGTGCCACATTCCATTGAGTATAACATTTTTTCATCTGAAAGGGGGAAAAAAACCTGTCCATGTGCTCTGTGGCTACAGTGATGAACTGGAAACAGTGAAGCCTTGGATTTTGCACTTTGGAGGAGCGGATGGGGGCTGATAGCTAAGTTTTTCTGAAGTTTTCCTGCTTTTAGTGCTTTCTTGGAGGTAGTTTTCTGCAAGGTTGGTAGAAAGCAAAAATACATCTGGTTTCTATTATGTGATGGCTGTACTTTGGCAGTGGAAAAAGATGGCACTTTAAAAAGGGGAATGAAGAACAAAAAAGAAAAGCTTGGCAGCTACAGAATGGAGCAACTAGTGCAAGAACTATCTGAAAATTCCCAGGATTTGTAATTTATTTTTCCACGCTTGCATTTTTCTGATGTTGCTGATGTTAAAGTGAGACAGAGGAAATCCAGTAAGATTTGACAAAGCACAGATAGCTCCATGGAACAATCCTCTTTATTCAGGTTGCCGCCACAGCAGCTGCTGCGATTAACGTGGGTGGGAGAGAAGGGGGTAGGAAGCAGGACTCCCATGCCCAGTTTTGAAAGGTTAGATTATAATTTTTTCTGTTGTTTTCTTCAGTCAGCGTCCATGAAGTAGTGAGAGTGGCCTCTCCCTTAACTGTAATTCACTAAGGCTATGAGGCAGAAGTAAAATTAATGCACATTTTTTTTAGAAATAGAGCTACTTGAGGCATCTTCTTGGTGAGAGAGGGGAGAAATTGCCTGAGTAGTGCAACAGCTCCTAGTAATGTGCTACCTCCTGCCTTTTCTACTTTTTCTTTCCTTCCTATAGTCACTCTTGTTTTTTTCATGCCTCACATTAACACAAGGTGCTCCCAAAGAGCTGAGATTCTACTCGTATGCTGCATCTTTGAGTAAAGCTGGTGGGAACCAAGGACACTGAGCTAAGGTCTTTATCTGAACAGGACTTGGGGTGTGACACGCAACAGGTTGCCCAGGGAGGTCGTGGATGCTCCCTCCCTGGAGGTGTTCAAGGCCAGATTGGATGAGGCCTTGAGTGAGCTGTACTAGTGGGAGGTGTCCCTGCCTATGGCAGGGGGTTGGAACTAGATGATCCTTGAGGTCCCTTCCAACCTTACCATTCTATGATTCTATGATTCTATGATAAATGTGCAGTGAGTGCTGCATCCCCTGGGGCTGCCTTTTGCATCCTCTCACTTCCAGGATGCAATGCTGCAGGCCTTTGCCGGGAGGGAGACTGCAGTTGTGCTCTCCCTGCAGCAGTCTGAGCTGCAGGACAGTATCTCCAGGTTGTACAGCAGTTTAGTTAACTGGAAATAGAGCACTGGAACAAAATCTTTTCTGAGTGACTTTTAACTAGAAGCTAATGTGAAAATGTGGGAATTTGAACCAATGTAAACACATTAAATTGAAAACCATTTTCAAATATAGTAAAGAAAAAAAAAAAGAACAAAAAAAACCCAAACCCAAACACCAACCCATGGTGTTCCTGCTCTTGGAATTCCTAAAGGGGACATTTTTCCGAGTCGTGATTTAATTAGATTATGTTTTATTAGACATTCTTTACAAATTTTAAAACACTGCTATTATACATGCACAAAGGAAAAGGAGTTGGAACAGCTGTCTGTAGGCATCGATGGGAGACAACCACAAAACAAGAACACTTTCTAAGTCAGTTACCAATGTATTCCATATGTATATCTAAAGTGCATTATGTTACAAAAACAGAGAAGGTCAGCAGCACCAAGATACAGTCACAAAATAAATACACCAGTCAACAAAATAAATTATGGTAAATGTGACAATGAGAATTGTCTCAGCCATAGCAAAATTAAAAAAAAAAAAAAAAGAGAGAGAGAGAGAAAAAAAGGAAAATTCACAATAACCAAATGTGCAGTTTCAGAGAGCAATGGGGTTGGGGTGTGGGGAGAAGGTTTTATTATGAGCATTTACAATATTTACAGGTAATAAATATTTTAATACTTCCCATATGTTCACTATTACAGAATACTGCAATATGTCTTCCAAAAAAATCTCTTGCTGAAAATGTCAGCGCCTCCTGCAAAGGGAAAAAAAAAAAAAGGGACAGAAAAAGTAGAAAAATCAATTTTTCACTTCAAATACAGAGACAGAAAATTAACAGCAAGAATGTCACAGGTTGCAATGGGCATGCTTTGCAGTCACAGTGCTGCAGTTTAGGCATCTCTGCAAGACCTTCAGCACAGTTCACCTGGCAGTGCGGAGCCCTGCCTTTTGCCTTGACACTGAGCCCATCTATTCCACTGCACACTCAGTGGAATACGAAGGAGCTTGCTTTAGTTTTCTTCAGAGCCTTGGGCAAGGAGATTCCCTTCCTTGTTACTAAGGAGGTAACAAAATGGTACCACCCTATAACGAATACAGCAAGTGCTAAAAAAAATTAATTAAAAGCACACAGTTGGAGAAAGGAGAAATTATTTTTTAAATACTATAAGAAAAAAAAAAGTGCTTATTGAAGACGGTGGCAGTCATGCACCTGCTGGGTGTGATGCTACTAGGCTTAGGACTAAAACAGTCCCACAGGGCTCGTTTGTTCTGTCTTTCCTCCTGAGAAGCCTCCTGTCAGACAAGGCTCTGCTCATCTCCAAGGTGTGACATCTTTCTGTGATGCCATGTATGTGAGTACCACAGGACATGTGTAGTAAAGGCTGCTCAGGTCTGGCAGTGAACAGCCCTTAATGACCTGTCTCTTTAAGTGCTTGGAAAGACTACAATCCTGAAACTGCCCTCAGTGAGCCAAAAAGCTTGGTCCTGAAAGAAAAGGAGCATTTCAGCCTGGTAGGCTCTGACTGCTTTTGCCTTCAGCCCAAGCTGACAGTCAGCTGCATATAGCCCTAAGATTTGGAACTTTCTAAGTAATGCTGGCCGCCTCGAGTGAGTTCTGTCCTGTGTGCGACACATTTTTGTTCTGCGTGCAGGTTCCCTGGGCAAGAGCTGCATGTGGAATGCAAAGCTATAGAATGGAGCAGGATTCACTGTGCTGCTGGACTGATCATGGAGACTGCAGGCAGTGCTCCAGAGGGTAGATGTGTGTGGGCATGAGATGCAAAAGAAAGCAATTCCTTGGGAGTTTGAGAAGGGGTTTGTTTATCTGTGCACTGACAAGACTACATTTGACATGCAGCCTTCCAGTACCAGCAGGTGGCTACAAGAAGGCTGCAGAGAGGCTGTTTGCAAAAGCCTACGGTTTTAAACTAGAAAAGGGCAATTTTAGGTTGGACACCAGGAAGAAATTCTTTACTGTGAGGGTGGTGGAATGCTGGAATAGGTTGCCCAGGGAGGTGGTGGAGGCCCTGTTTCTGGAGACGTTCATGGTCAGACTTCATGGGACCCTGAGTAACCTGATCCAGTTGGGGATGTCCCTTCTCACTGCAGGGAGAGTGGACAAGGTGATCTCTAGAGCCAGTGCATTCTGTAATTCTATGATTAGGGAGTTTAGATTTCTTAGGAAATTAGGTAATGCAAGCTTAATTGAGTTGTAATGGAAATGTACCTGCAATACCCACAAGAAGTAAGTTTTTAAGCACCTTGAATGGAAATGCCAGGATGAAAGTAATTACTGACTAGTAAGTAGCATTAGGGTGTACTCGGGCCATATTACAATAGGTGTGATAAAAGCAAACAATCCCTACAGCATGACTGTAGATCTGTGTCTGCAACACACAGGCCTGTTTTTAAGAGGGAGACAATTTCAATTTGGCCTCAGCTTCAGGCTTTTGTTTTAGAGTTTGGGCTAAGCCACATCTTGACATCGGGCTCGGCACTAATGACAGCTTTCAAGCGGCTTTCTGTGATTTGGTCACAGATTTTGCAAGACTGGTTTCTTCTATGGGATGCTTCCTGTAGTAAGTCAGAAGATCTAGACAGCACATTATTTTTAGTCTTTTTTTTTTTTTTCTGACCTAAACCCAAAATTTTGGAATCAAGATTGGGCAGAGGCAATTGGCACAAAGATCTTAATTCAGTGTGTGGAGCAGAAAAGAAGCACAAAGCTACAGTGAAGTTTTTCTGCCATTGCCCTGACATTTACCCTGCTGCATTATGCATATCCACATCTTCCCTGTAAGGTAAGGATGCTTTGTCCAAGCTGCAGCTAGCTTTGGGGGTGGTACAGAAGCAGCCTCTCCTGGCGAGGCCCATGGAAATCCTATCTGCACACCTTCCTTGCCCCCCATCAACAGGTAGAATAGAATCTCCTGATTCAGCTCAGAGGAATCAGCTTCATTCAGATGTGGTCACCCCTCCATTTCAAATGTGCTTGCTCATCCTTGTGCCAGTAACTGCATAGACAACTCCCACTATCTAAAGTCCAAGTCAAGGGGCTGGTCCTTGCTGTCAGTGAAAGTTTAGAAATTACCTCTTCTGCTAGCCATAGCCTGCTGGAATAACTGCCAGCTGGCACACTAAGACCATGGTATGCTCTGTACTGGTGAAGGAGGTACTTAATTTTCCTATTATATGACTTCTCTGTGTTTAACCTTCTTCAGTTTAGTATCTAAGATATAGGTCCTCTTTAGGAACCTGTTTCTTGCCCTGGAGAAACTCTACAGTAATATCAGTGACATAAATCTGGGCTGGCTTCATCATTCTGGACTCCCTAGTGAAGCTGACTGCCTTCAGTCTTCCAACCATACTTGGAACAGAAAGGCTGAACTAGGAAAATCAACAGAGTTATTACTTTAATTCTTTTGTGTATCCCATTGGATGTGCAACCAAAAACAGAGTAGCAAGAGAAACAAATAAATGTTCAAGTGCCCTACCATGTTTTTTACCCTACATTGGAGATTTCTCTGTGCCTAGAATAGATGTTATGTATTAGCCACCACAGTTTCCTAACATCTGTAAGTGGCAGACATCTCCTGACCGAAGGCCTTTCCTAAAGTGCTGAGGCAAAGCAGCCTCTCTTGCTTCATTACTAACTGCTCAGCCATACTGATGGTCCAAGGCACTGAAACCTATCCCCAAACACTGGTAACTTCTGCAATGGCAGCAGAAGCTGAGGTCGTGGAACATGGTGCAAACTGTGGTTGCAAAGAGTAATCCAAGACTGGGTTTTAGTGAATCCCACAGCTGGCATCTCTTGTTAAATAAGGACTTTACTGTAACCAAGTGGCACTTGTGTCTCTATTCTGCTAAAGTGAAAAGGAGGAGGAGAGAAAGGGTGGGGTTCTGCTGCTGAAAATGCAAACATCTGGAGAAAAAATGAGGAGTGGACTAATTGGCTTTTGTCTGCAAGTATGCAGTCTTCCACTCGAGCAAAGGTGGCTGGAAGCAGATGAGTCATTTGGGACACCTAGACTGAAACTTCCAGCTCACAAGTGCCCTGAAAACCCTTCAGTGGCACAGAGGAGGGAAGCACAGCCTCTCCTAAAGCAATGTTCAACATTTTCAGTGACAATGTCATTGTTTCATGAGCTGGCAAAAAGGTCATCTGAATTAAAAAGTCCTAATGGCAGGACAAATGTGATGGTGAGAGGCTGGTCTGCCTTGCTTGCAGATATTACTGAGGGATATTTTCCATGTTCTCCCCTAAGGTTAAACAGTAAAACAAAAAAAACCCTGTAATGTAAGGGTAGAAAAACTGCCAAAAAGGGGAGGTGTTGAGAGGGAGGAAAGAAAACTTCACCATTTTATAGATGCAGAGCTTTAAATAAAACTCAGAGCTTTCAATTGGCTGAGGCCCAAGTATGGGACGGAGATCTAATGTGAGAGACAATGCAGTTAAATCAGGGAAGGGGATTTTAATGGCTATGATGGGCTTTCTTTTTGCAGAAGTAAGTTGACTTGCTCTTCACTCAGCCTCAGGAGGCTCCTTTTGGCAATAAACAGTTTACTTGGCTTGTTTGTCATAGGAAAGACAGACTTGGTCCCCAGTGCACAGTGGAAAGAGCACTCACAGAAAACCCTAGAAACCACCTTGAGACTGTGTGCTGCCTGAAAAACCATAAACAAAAGCTGTGCTGTTGCTGCAGGTCTGAGTGAGGCCTCGGCCTCTCACACCAAAGGAGAGCAATTTCAGTAAGTACTTGGTCTGACCCCTAGAAGGACATAGCAAAGTTACCTCCAGGTGTGATTGTGTGTAGGAACAGAGCTGTCCTGGAGCGGGCTCTCGGTCACAGCGGTTGCCCATGTGCCTGGGTTCAGCCGAGTCGAACGGGCTCGCCTCTTCTTCTTCTCTTGTTCCTTGCGCTTCCCAGGCTTTGCTTTCTTTTTTTTCCCCGATACCTTCAAGGGCTGCTCCTTGTAGGTCTGTGATTTGTTCGTCTCCTGAGTTAAGTATCTGCCCTCATCTTCACTACCAAAGCGGACAGGGTAGTTCTTTGTATTGGTAGCAGGCTTGGGGTTAGGTGACACCTCAGAAGTCGCGCGGATTTCTGCAGTGTTGACACCTTCAATTAAATTTTGAAGGAATATTCTCCTCCGTAAGTCTTGGATCGACTTGCCTTTGTCATGCAATAGCTGGTGCTCTGATACAGCTCGTTTGCTAAAGAGATGGAAAAGAGAAGGGGGGGTGGGGGAGGAAGAACATTTCAGATTTGGTTATTGCCAAGCAATTGGCAGAGATCTTCTCTGCCCTGGCAGTGGTAGCCACAGTGACTGTGAACCAGCTCTTCAGCTTGGAGACGTCCAGCTAAGTCAAACTGCTGAAGCAAGTTTTGCTTCTCAGCATTAGCTGCTCCCCACAGAGAAGGGAAAGACCTAAGCGGGTAATAATTCTCAGCTGACTGACTGCACACCACTGGACCTGGAGCCGGATTAGTCACTGCTCTGTTCTAGGAAAGCAGTACAGCTCTTAATATATCACCCTTCAGGCAGGAAAAGCAGGAAGGCAGTTGTCAGAGATAGGATAACTTAAAGGGTCAGGTAATGGAGCACCGCAGTCAAGCGAGAGGGAATAACAAGGACTGAAGACGGAAGCAGTGTTTATACAACATCATTCTAATAATTTTCTTCTGCTCAGTCATGTACTTCAAAAATGTAAATAAACACAAAAAAGTACATCTCATTTCTAAATTTAAATGAGTGCAACTGTAGGACTGTAATGGAAAACTGTTCCAATTCATGTGTCTGAAACATAGGCACTTCAGTCCCTGATGAGCTATCCAGAGAGGCAGCCTGAGCATCAGCACAGAGGAGCCTCAGCCACCCCTGAGGATTTTACTGCTTGGCCACTTGTGTCTAATTATGGCTTTACATAACTTCCTAGTATTGCTTTAAGTGTGAGCTTCTGCTGCCAAATGGCTTGTCTGCTGTGCTCTCTAATTTCTGCATTGATCTTCAAGAGCATCCTGGTTTGTTTGAGCAGGATGTCTCCAGTCCTTGGCTTTGTATCTGTTGCTTTGCCAGAGTTCCTGACCTTTGTATTCATTGACCTCTGCCTCATTTTCGAGGAACCAGGAGGTGGTTGGCTGTCTGTCTTTCAGGGAGGTTGCACTGCCAAAGAAGGTATGGAAGAAGACACAAATGGCACCTGGGTAATAAAGAACCCTGAGAAAACACCTGCTTTTTCCTTAATGTGGGATGGATGCTCAGCTGCACTGTCAGTTGCAGAAAGAGTAAAAGCTGGGATTTTTTCTCTGTTCCCATGAATGCTATCATCCAGTTTATCCTTCCAATTGCTCTGCTTCAGTGTGCAGAGACTGCCTCATCTTGCATCAGGATACCGCATGTGACAGGGTCCTTACAGGCCAAATAAAATGAATTCAGTGCCTTGCCTGTCACATAGTCATTTGGGCACTTAGCTGGATGAGAAGTTGTTTCCGCATCTGGCTGTCATGGGAGAGGGCATAACTCTGAGTGAATATTCCTTCCATTCATCCCTAGTTATCAGGAATTCTGTGCTATGAGGTTTCAAAGTGTGGTGGACAAAGATAGCAGGCCAAATGATTGGAAGTGTTCTGCAACTCATTTTTCTCACTTCCTTCAGCCAAGCACTCTATATTTGTGATGTGATCAGCACTGGAGCAGCACTGGTTTTAAAGCATCACCTTTGTGTCTGTCATTGTAGAGTGGCAGTTGCGGGATATTGGCTTCAAGCGAGGTGTTCTGCTACTCTCTAAAATTCAAACAACAGCTTTTCTGCACTCCACAATGAGACTGAGAGATGACTATTGGTTTTTTGTGATCATACAGTGGTGACACTTTCTCCACGTCAGCCCTAGATATACTCAGATTTGTGAGATTACATTTGATCAAACATTGGCTATGTTCTAGGTGTGCCCAAATGAGGTTTGGATTACTTCAGACTTTAGGGCAAACATATTATGCCCTTCAACTCAATGTCCCTAAGCAAAAATGCAGTGGGATAATACTGATCTGAACCCACATTGTTTCTTACTCTTCAGTGCAGCTGAGGTGTAAGTTAAAGATCTTCCCAGAAGAATGTTTTTGACCAGTGCACTCCTTGCCTCTCTGGTAGCCATCTCTAACATCCCTCACACTAAGATGACTCTGATTTGCAAGTACCCCAATAAAGCTAGCACCTTGAGTTCCTCTGAGTGGCCATGTTTCTGTGCTGCTGGTCAAGCTCTCCAATGTGGCCCATGTTAAATGCCTAGCTTCAGTAATCTCCTTTCCCAAGATATCTGCATGGGAAATGCAGTTTTCCTTTCACTTTTCTAGTTTATGAAAAGCACACAAAATCTCAGTGCTTTACAGAGTCTAAAAATGTGATGAGCAAAGATTTCCTACTGCCCCTAGTAAACTACCAAGAATAATCGCCTTTATCACAGACAACCTAGAGCTGCCTTAATCCTGTAATGTGCATTTGGTCAATTTAGCCACCATGACAAAATCTTGAATCTCTGAAGCCTGTTATTGAAGCTCTCTTGATTGAAAAGCTGTTCCATGTTACAGACCTGAAACCTAAAGATTTGGTTCCAGTAGGCACAAGGCAGTCTAGGAACAGACTAGAATCTGCATGTCCAGTGAGGATGCATTGCCCAGCTAGTGCCAGGGCTGACGTGTGAGAGGTTCTTGTGCCAAAGAGGGTGAGTTGCTGTTTAAATGTCTGTATGACATTCAGCATCAGGTCTGGCCCCAAAGAACCTTCTGCTGTTCCAGATGATTGTATAACGTAATGTAGTATTACATTTCACATGACTTTGATCACTCAGCCAGACTTGAGGATGACATTTTGCCTACCAGCTTCCTTTGTATGATCTGCATCAGAAATCCCCTTAAAACAAAGAAGATGTGTTAGATGTGTATCTCTTTGACCTTCTGCCACAGTTATTCAAACAACTTCCATGTTTGTAAATGAAGGAAAAACACTTGCTCAAGAAGGCTGATGTAAGAAGAATGGAGATATCAACAATATCTCACCCACACACAGAGAGCAGGAAGGCAATGGTAACTGGGCTGATTGCATTCACATGTTGGCTAACAAATGAGGCTGTTAGGGTTAAGATGACCCGCTAGAGGTCCCTTCCATCCTGCTGCAAATACACCTCTCGTTTATAGAAAAGGAGCCTGTACCCAAACCAAGTGCAGTAGGGTCTAAGCTTACATGTGGTAGGCACTTCTGAGAGACGGATGTTGATGGTGTTTGTGTGTAACCAGAGAGTCCAAATTGATTACTGTATGCAAGTACCCTATGCATATGTGACACTCACTGTCTCGTTATGGGCAAAATAGGAGAAACTCATAACTTGGACAATCATGACTGAGTGTCCCTCCAGATAAGCTGTTCTCTTCAAGCACATACTTTCTTAATCTTTTACACTAGATATCTAGCGTCACTGAGAGGCAGCATTCTTCAAGTGACAACTTTCTGTCCAAGGCAGTTCTCTTGCTTAACTGTTGGTATCCTTGACTGTTCACACTGTGTCTCACCATAAGTTCAGCAAAATAACTGTAAAGGGCTCGGTCAGCTCTCCCCCTGTAGTCTGCAAGACTGAGTGCCCTTGCCACTAGCTGCAAAGGGAGTGAAGGCTGCTCAACCTATCTCAGGGTTAGGAAAAATATTTTGAAGAGATCTAGGGATGTGATGCTGCAGAGTCTGGACATGCTGATAAAAAAATATCCAGTTGTACTTTGAGGTATTACTGGGTTTCTCAGAACTTCTTTACCAGCTAAAGTGTTTCTAGAACAAATAATAACTCTGGCAGTCTTTGCTTAAGACAATTTGCTATTGCTCTCCATGGGAGATTTTCCTCAGTACAGTCTGTAGAACCAGGCCTCTGTCATTCTGATTATTTTTGCATGGATATAATAATGTGCTTCAGTATTTTCATCCATTACTGGTTTAAGCCTTTGAGTGGGGGAAAAAAAAATATATATATATATATCTCTAGGCTTAAGTGAGTTATTAACCATTAACTCTAGGAATGGTTTGTGGTGATGTTAAAACAAGACACATGTTTGAGTGTGGTCTCTGTGTTTGTGCTGTACCCACAAACAAAACTACGTGAATGCCACTAACTGACAGCTCGCTGGTTTCCTGTGTGTGTTTTACATGCCGTAGCAAAGAAGGAGCTGAGAAATGCATTCTGAATGTTTCGTTTCCACTCCCCCTCCCCAGGTTCAGGATAGAACAGAAACGTTGGGACTACCTCTAAGCCAGACCTGTAAAAACACCTGTTAGAACAAAACTAACTTCAAAAAGGGAGAGAGAGCATTTTGTAGCAAATCTGCCTTTAAAACAAAACAAAAAAAAAACCCTAACCCAGATTTGCCTTACATCCATTTCAGAGTTTCCCAACCAAGAAAATAACAGCAGTTTACTGTATGACACGTGTGTGTCCCCCTCCATTTTTTCCCTGAAATTGAAGTTTGGTCCCTCTATATCCAAAGAGAAGAAAATGGTCTCAGATGAAAGAAAGAGCTCAGCAACAGTTTCCAGCAGTACAAAAGAGTGAAGCATTCATGGATTGGGAATAACACACCATAGCATTATCAGCAATAACATGTTCTACATGATTTGCTCTAGGAGATTTGTAATAGCTGTCTACCTGCTGCCAAAATTTAGGTGTGTCTGAAGTCACTTCACCTGGGGGATTTTTTTTGTTGCCTAAATGGCAGAGGAAGTGGTATTTGGAGATCTTGTCCTTGTTTATGTAAGAAAACATTTACAAGGAAAGGCATGTGAAATCCTTTGCTATGATTGGATTTTCCAACCCTCTTTCTCCAACCTGACTTCCTTATGGGCTTGGTAACAATAGAGGCCTCCACAGTATGACTGAGGTGTTTCTTCCTTAGAAAATCTGATGCAAGTCCAGTGGAAGCCAGTGAGTTAGATATGTGAGACAGCTGCTCCTGTATCAGCCCACTGGCTCCTCTCCTGCACTTTGTGTAGGGGTATTAGTATAAACCATGCTGATTATTTTGGAAGGAGCAAAAAGGTCACTTCCTGAACAGACTCTCTTAAGTTACATTATCATTTATCAAAAAATACGCTTCTGCCTCCAGGCCAGATATTAGAATCCCTTTGGATTTTTATTTTTCTTTTATTTTTTCTGAAATGGCAGATAGACAAATAAATTGTCCAGTACCTAATTTTCATGACAGCCCCACTACTGTGTGCCACCCTTACCGATACTGGCTCCATGCCAGGGCCAAACGAGTACATGGTATGTAGTGTGGTACATAGCTGTCTGATAAAATGAGATGCTGTCTACCACCACCCTCCCAGGGCAATAGAAAATGCTGGACGAGCACACAGATGCACAGCTGTTCCCTTCGGAAGACAGAAAGACCCTCAGCTTTAACATCTCCTCCCCAACAGCGTTATAAGGTCAGCCAGCTGCCAAGTTCCCTTGCCCTAGACGCCCTCTGCCTAGTGCCTAGACCCCACCTGAGCACCTGGGGCAGGTGACCCCGAGCTGCTCGACTTGCAAGAGCCGCGCCGAGAGCACTGCCGAAAGTTGCAAAACTTCCCGGGATGCTCCCGATAGGGGCGCCCGGCCAGCTCCCTCCCCACCCGCACCGTCACCGAAGCGACTTAAAACCCCCAAACCAAACAACCAACCAAAACCCACGAGCAATCAAGCAACCAAGAATAATTAAAAATAACTAACTAAAATGTTTTGGTTTTTTTTAAGAAAGAAGTGGTGGGGGTGGGGGGGTGGGGAGGGGGAA
>VWZE01000357.1:30140-76681 GCA_013396675.1 Eubucco bourcierii | reverse complement strand
ACTCGCAGTCTAAGATCAGAGGCGCTCCTGGCCAAAAAAGTAAATTAGTGGAAAGTTTTCTCCTCCTCTCCCTCTTTCGCCTTCCAATTCTCTCTCTGTCCGCCTGACCAGAGCCTTGAACGTCTCCGTGTCAGGTTCCGCTGCCGGGCAGCGGCGGCAGTGCCCGGAGCAGCAGGAGCGCCTCCAGTCGTTCCCAGCCCCACTCCCCACCGGCAGACCCGCACCCTCCTGATGGAGGTACCAGATTTTTCCATCATGGGAAAACACTTATGTAAAAACCAAAGGTAACACAGTCCTTCGCTTTATACAATCTGCTTGAGGGGGGAAAAAAAAAAAAAAAAAAAAAAGAAAAAAGAAAAAAGACAAACCTGCCGCCTGCCCCAGGCTGTTAGGAACGGAGAAAGCTGAGGGGGGTGGGGTGGTGCACTTCTTACCCACCCCGTCGGCTCTTCGCAGGGGAGACACTTTACAAGCCTATTTCTTGTTTAGTGCCGGAGGATGGTCTCTCTCGCACGCTATGGCCCTGCCCAAGCGGACAGCAGTGAAGACCTGGGGACGCCTGTTCCGTCCGTGTAGCATCCCGGGACGCCTTCTCAACCCCTTCGCGACCGCTTACCCTCCTGAGGGCTCCGCTCCGCGTCGCACCGGAGCCTCCCCGAAGAGACCCGCCGCCCTCGGGTACAGAGAGGTCGCTGGTTTCTGCCCCTGACAACCTGATTTACGGATAATTCTTTCCCAGCACCCTCACAAGCCGCAACAAAATACTGAGGTGTGCCGGCTAGATGCTCTTTCTCATCCCCTCCTCGTGTTAAGGAGCGCTTTCTGCAGAAAGTTTAGGTGCAGAGCAAACCCCTTTTTCTACCTGCAGGTTATTTTAACTTACACGACACTTGCTGCCACAATTTGAAAGCCCAGCTCCTCAGCCAAACTTCATACCACACAGGCAAATAAAATACGAAAACATAAGAGGTGAAATAGAAATCATGCTGAAAGCATTAAACCATTTATGCTGTAAATAAATACTCTGAACACCTGGTAGGCTATAAACTAAAACGTATAGCTAATAGGCTTCTTTGATTTACATTGCCCTTTCCACTAATTAAAAATAATTGTGAGGTCCCCTGAAAATAGTCCCCACACACTCGCAGGTCTGTTGCTCATGGTAAAAGTAAACTGTCCACCAAATATTTTTAGAATTTCCTTTCCCCCAGAAATCTAAAAAAAGAAAAATAAAACCCAAAAAACTTTAAAAAAACCCCCCAAAAAACAAAAACAAAAACACCCAAACAACAACAACAAAAAAACCCCAAACAAACAAAACCACACCACACAAAAAAAAACCCCCACACCAACAAACCAAACCCAAACAAACAAACAAAAAAACCCCAATCCCCCCAATCCTTACAAACTTCGGCAAACAAATAGCCTTTATAAATTTGGAGTACTGAAGTTTCTTCACAATTTATTACTTCACCTTTTCCTTGAGTTACAGCCCTCTATGTCTCTCAGAGATCAGTCTGGCCAACAGTGGTTGATCTTCTCAGCAACTGGTTCCAAAACTATGTTCTATCCTTGAGAAGAAAAGGGAAAAAAAAATATTTAAAAAAAAAAAAAAGCAAGTAATATTTTTCAAGAGAAATCCATCCCTACGAGGTTTTTTGTTTTTTTTTTTTAATTCAACCTGCAACAGATGAGTGCTAAGTAGAGGGTGTTAGAAGCAGGTGCTTTCCTCCTTTGCTTCTCTTTTTATAATGAAGAACAGAAATTATCCTAATATATATAGAGAGAGACCCTTCTCTATTGCTTTTATTGAAAACCAAACTCCAAACTTGTGACATCACTAACCACCTTCCTATGGCTGACTTTGCCTCATCCCTGCCTCAGTGGGCTTGGGAAAAAAAAAAAAAAAAAAAAAAAAAAAAAAAAAAAAAAAAACCCCCACAGCGCCTTAAGAAAANACAACCCTACCATGGCTTTGCTAATATGGCAGGAATTGAGCAGTGCCAAATCCCAGACTATCATGCCAGGATACCGTGCACTTCCCACCCAATGCCCCCACCCCGCCCCCCGAAGGCCGTTTGTCATCTACAGCAACCGGCGCAACACTTTTTTCTCCTGCCACCTACACAAATGCTTAACCTGTGAGCCAACTCCTACTAGTACCTAGCCTCACCACAAGCCTAAATCCTCCTCCGTTGCAGGACGGGGCGAAAAATGCCCTCTACCGTGGTTTAACGGGCCCCTGGACACCCCGCCCTTTCCCTGCAAGATGGAACTTGGCCCGGGGGATGCGTACCCGGGAAGCGGCTCCCGGCAGGGACCCGGCGCCACCTGCGGCATCTCACCCCGCCGACCCCGGCCACTCCTCCCTGACAAAGTCGTCTGTCCCCTGATCTCGGAGGGATGAGAGTCTGAGGCTCGACGAGAGACAGGACGGGGCGATGCTTTGGCAGCGGCCGTGGGACGATTCCCGTCTTCACACCTGTGCCAAAACATCACTCCGCCGACAGGGCATTCCTTGTGAGGCAAACCCCTGTGTTTGCCTTTCTGGTCAAGCCCTCCCTGCCGCGACAGAGCGAACCTTATCATTTAAGGTTTTCTGCCTCGCCTTTCTCCCCTCTTCCCGCCTCAAAAACAATGAGATTTTGGAGGGATGCCGCGCTTGGATTCTACCTCTTTTTTCCATATGTATAAACAGGCATAAATCAACTCTCCTATGAGGAAACTGACCTGGGTGCTTGGCTAGGAAGTTAAGTCCCTGATCCAGGTTTGGCACGTAACTCCCGAGCGAGGAATAGGGCCAGGGGCTGCGAGCGGATGGGTGACCGGGCTCTCCTCAAAAGCCGGTCAGGAGCGAAACCTTCCTCTGACACAAAAGCTTGCAAGTGGGACAGGTCCAGCCAATTGGGCAGGAGGTGGCATCGCAGCCTCAGAGAGACAGAGGGGAATCATGACTAACCCCCGCCCGGTGCTCAGAGACAGGCTGAACCCTCGGCTCTGCAAACTTCCCATCTTTCACCTTTGTGAAGTTCCGCCTCTCCCTCTTCCCTCTTGTTTTATTCACAATAAAACGTTTTCGTCATTTCCCCTCCAAAATTTCTATAACCTTAGTTGCACTCGGTCACGGCTTCGGTTCAGACGGAGAGATTAACCTCCCCAGTCTTCCCAGGGTGGAAAAAAAAATGATTTTCAGCAAAAATAACCAACCCTTCACAGGCGCGCCGACTTCTCGGGAGCTTGGCGGGGAAGGGAAGGGAGCGGTAGAGCAGCGAGTGCCGGACTCGTCCAATGAGGACCCGAAGTCCCCTGGGCCGTGCACAGCCTCTCAGATCTCGCCAGGTTCAAAGCCAGCGAGCGCAGCTCTCTGCGGGCGAGGTGCGAAGTCCCAGAGCTTGTTGTTTGTTTTGTTTCTACCAAGGCTTCTAGGGTGGTCTTGAAGGCCAGGCTGTTCTGCAGCTAGGGGCAGACGCGATTGCTTGCAGATTGAGGCAGGAGTTCTAGCACATACTGCTTCTTGCCCGCAACCTAGCCCTGCTGTGCTCTACTCTCCCCTGCCCTCATTGCCATCCTCCCCTCTTGACTCTCCCACGGCTTTCAGGGATGGGAAGCTCCTTAGCACAGATGGTGTCATCTTCTTACTGGGGGGACAGATAGCCTGGGGAGAAGGAGCAAACCGTCGTTTTTTCCCTCCCCACCGGCAAGACCCAGACGTTTCGTGGCGCTCCCATCTGCACACAATCAAGGCGTCTATTAAACAATGATAGAGCGGCGGAGCAGCGCTGCCGCTCCCACCCGGGGCTGCCAGCGCTCGGCTATTGACACAATGCGGGCTTTATTTACACAATGTGAACTTCATTTAACGCGCTCGGGAGAGGCGGGCGGAGGAAACCCAGCAAAGCTGTGCGGAACTGCAGAGGGGCTTTGCCAAATCTTCCGTCTGCTTTCTAGAATTTAGTAGACACCGGAGGGAACAATTTTCAAATTTGAGGGCAAAGAGTCAACTCTGGGTTCACAACGGAGCGGCGCGGGGCCGGCGGAGCGGGGCGGGCAAGTTCCAGCGNCCGCTCGCCTCCGGTCCTCGGCGGGGCGCTGTCATTCGGCCCCGGCTTGAACCCTAACCTGCAGAGAGGTGACCTGAAAGAAACAAGCAGCTCTCTCAAACCCCTGTGGAAGGGAGACTCGCAAATGTACTCCCTCCAAATTTTCATGGCAGTCGGAAGCGGTGGAGTCGCCATCCCTGGACACGTTCGAAAATGTATAGATGTGGCACTTCGGGACATGGTTTAGTGGCCGTGGGTTGACAGTTGGACTTAGAGGTCTTTTCTAACCTTAGCAATGCTATGATTCTGTTCTTCAGTCATGCTGGTGTATTTATTCAGTGCTCTGAAACTTTAAACTGTCTCTCCCTAGGTCTAGTCTTCAGCTTCAGCTATCTCATAAAATAAATTGGGCTGTTTTTTTTTTTTTTCTTTTCTCTCTCTGTGACTGAATATCTGTTAAAGACTAACAGGAACAAATGTGTCTGGTCTCTTTAACTTACACAAAACTGTTACCAAGCTGGGCTGGCTGGAGAACAAGAATTCAATTTAAAGAAGGAGGATTGGGGGTAAAAAGAAGCTTTGCAATTTGTTTTTGTGCTGTGTTGGAACAAAAATCCATCCCTTTAGACACTTTTTTGAGAGGAGACAGTCTCACCTTCTGCCTTGGAATAGCTTAGTGGTTAGTATGCTTATTTGAGATGTGGGACACCAGAGTTCAAGTTCTTTACTTCTCTGATTCAGTGCCCCAATCCCTGGACTGTTGGTATCTCTCAGTCCCACCCCAGGCCTAAAATCCTTTTCAATGACATTTGTGATGAATTAGTATTTTCCAGTGGTTGAGAAACTAATGTTAAGAAAAAAATCCCATCTAAGAGTTTTGCTGAGCAGCTTGGGATTTTTTTGGTTAAAGAAGGAGAAATCCAGACTGTCATTTTACAACAATGGAAGGGAATTGCAAGTTGTGAAGAGAAATGATGTCCTAGGCAAAACGAAAGAGTCTCCTCTGGTGAGATACAGGGCTAGCATAACCAAGACACACTTTCTTTAGCTTTGGGTTTGAAGATTATCTTGGAAAAAGGAGGACTTTGTCTTTTCCCATGGCCACATGGTGCTCTGTGGTTAGGGTATGCTTTAGATACAGTTCAGTTAGAATTTTACTGTTTCTTTAGCAAATGGAACTGGAGAGAAAGTTGCACTTAGGGTCATATCTAGCCTCATTTGAATTTCCAGATCAGAAGGTAGACTTCCTTTCCACTCGTGGCTGATAGAAATAACTTGTTTGTGTGAGGTCTTGCCCCTGAATCTGGATAGCAAGGCACTGTAATGTGCTCCGCCATGAGCACAGCCTTTATTTCCTTGCATTCTTTAAAACCTATCTTTGGTTCATGCATTCATGTATTCATTTAACTATACTTTTGTAATATCCTATCTGCCTTCCAGAAGCTTTGCTGCTTCTTGCTGTTTGTTTTAAAACACAGATGACTGGAACTGTTACTTGCACCCTCTACTTTGACTCACATCTGCTCTGCACCTTCCTTTGCTCCTCTACAAGTAAAATGATCCTTCATTCTCTCTTTTCATACCACATTAATTATCCATTTTCATATTTCTAATTCCCAGTGGAACAAACTGTCTCTTTAAACTTTTCCCAGAAGCCATGGGATCTGGTCCAGCTCTCACTGAAGCCAAGCTGATTCTCTTCATTCCATTTATTTGGATGGTGGTCAGCATCTTACACAACTATCCCTTCTCCAAATTTTGAATGCTCTTTGATCTTGTGGTGTGGTTACTTTTTCAGATGTGATGTCCCGTAGGGTGTGAAGCCTAAACAGGAATTGGCAAAGAGGAGTGACCTCCTGACTTGTTTTCAAGAGGCCAAGCATACTGAAGTGTAGCCCATAGAGCTGCCCATGGCATGCCGCTTAATTAGCTTGCACAGCAGGAGATATGAGCAAGCAGATTTTTAGAGGAGCTTCAGTTAGCCCTTGCAGGTTACCATTTTCAATTTACTAGTTCATCAAATATGAAATTCAATTAGCCTACAGGAATAAATAAGGATCAACTATAAAAGTTATGCATTAGCTGCTCTTTGTTTATCCTAAGATGATCAAAATGTTTCCTTGTATCATTCTAATACTTCATCTTAAAAACCAGAAGCAATTCTCTGTGTGTTTGATTTGGCCTATCACTGGTACTCTCTAAAACCCATCTTTTTGTTTCTTCACAGTAGTGACTACATAATTTCTGCCAGCTGCTTGGAGCAATTTCACTGGAGATGGAAGTGTCAGAGTGCCAAAGAACAGGTTGAGTCTGTGTGTGGGACTGGTAAAATATTTGGCTTTAGTAAGCCAAGATGTCGAAGTCTGATTTTCTGCTCAAAATCCAAAAGGAGTTAGTTTTAGCCCTGAGCAGTACTGGACATTGACAGTCACAGTTCCAGGGTTTTGCTGCTCTTATCAAGACTACTCCATCCTTCCAGCCCTTGAGGTGACTTGAGCTGGCAAATGAGGGAATGGCACATGAGAGCGTTTTCTGAGAGCAGCCTGTATGACTCAGAGGTGGCCTCTGCAGTCATAATGCACGTGAAAACAAAGCAAGCTATACTTAGTGCAGCTCTAGGAAGGATCTCTAGGCTGCTGTTCTGGCAAGGACTGAGATTCAAGGTTGCAAGGCTGCAGGCATCACTTCAACCTGTAAATCAGAACAGCAACAAGGGATTGGCTTCTGTTTTATTTGGAATACTTTGTTTTGTCAATTGCTTTGCAAACTACCAGATTAGAAACAAAACCTTTCATGGGTTTTCCCATCCTGTCAGAATACTGTGCTTGCTGTCCAGCTAATTGTATCCTCTCAAATAATCTCTGCTCCTGCAGACAAGCATACCTTAAGTAGCCAAAAGATGTCTGCTCGATGTTGCTTTCTGGAAAGTGCTGGGCATGGCACTTTGACAAGCTTCTCACTTCCAGCTCTGAATGATGAATTAATTTTTGAAGTTACACAAAGACACAGACAGAAAAGGCTCCTGGGCTTCTCACAAAGAGTTAAGTCATTCAGGGCATGCGGTTATTGAGGCCTTTTTCAGGGATCCTTTCAGACCCTAGTTGTTGCAGAAATTCCCAAACCTGGCAGAGCTCTTCCTCACTTTATTATTTTCCATCTTTGAAAGCACAGGACTGCAACTCCTACAAGAACCCTGTGCCAGGACCAGCACACCAGAAACACTGACGTTAAAACTGAGACATCCCATTTGGAAGAGCTTGCAGGACTCAAGGGAGAAGGTTAGCTCTGATTAAATCTGTGTGGGTTTTCATTAACAATCCATGAAGTCACAGGCATGAATAGGGAAAAATTGCACAACAGGTGGTGAAGCTTATCAGATGGTTGCTTATCATGAATTACTCCTGGGATGCCTTTATCCTCTTTTCACCAAATATCTCTCTTTTTGCAGCATGAGGCCAAAAGATGATGAGTGACAATAGACAGTACCGTCACAAAGGCAGAGTTGTTAGACTCACTGTTTCTGTGGTGGCAGTCACTGCCAGGCTCCCTCTTTTGAGGGCACACTCATAAACTTCTTCCGTGAAATCAAACAGCACAAAGGGTTGAGTCTGTGTGTGGGACAAAAGGAGACAAGCTTTATTTCAGCGACGAGGGGTATCAGAGCTATCAGCAGGCCACACCGTGCAGGCCATCTGCAGGCTGCAATCTGTCCTCCCTGCAGCTTCAGAGCAGGTGGCTTTTAGTCAAAGTCTCCAGGTGCTTGTTTATGAAACACTCTGTTTGGAGGGACACATGCGCGGTGCAGGGAGGAGCAGTGCAGTCCTCTGGAATCTTGTACTCATTAGTAAGTAGTGATGATGTGCTTGTCAGCACCTATAGAAAAGCCAATTTGTACTAAATTATTTAAACCCTGCTCAAACAATGATGACCTTATTTAAGCTGCAGGTGCTCAGCTTCAGGCCCAGGCTTGTGTGAGCTGTTTACTTGTTATTTCTCAGAGTGCATTTACTTAAAAAAAAAAAAAAAAAAAAAAAAAAAAGATGAAAGTCCCCTTGCATGTAAAAATGCACAGACCAATGTCTTTGTTACATTTTAGGGCTTTTTTCCATAAATGCACAAATGCTGATGTAAGACAACCTTGTCAAGTTTTGCCAAGCACTGGGGCCTCCTAGATCCCAGGCATTCTCTGCAGAGCTTTTGCACAAGAGATAGCATCTACAGGCTGCTGTGGTTGGGGCTATACCACCCTGTGCCACAGAAATAGCTTCTGCTTAACAGTCTGGTTGAAGCACAAGTTCCAAGAGGGAAACAAAACCAACAAGTAGGGAGAGGACAAATAGAATGGCAATAAATGCAAATCCATCTCAGTTATCTTTATGTCAGTCCAGCCTGCCTTCTGTGAGGTGATAACTGCTAGACATGAGGGCAGAAGCAAAGCTCCAGGCAGAATTTAGAGGTGTGTAAAGAAGTGGCTGAATGGTTCTGTGATTCTGTGATTGTTAGGGGGGCCTCATATTGTGGGTCTTCACCCATAGTTAAGCTTAGCAAACACATAATCAAAAAGGAAGGGTTCAACATTAGCGCAGTGTAAAGCCTAAAGAAAGGAAAGGGGGGAGAAGAGATGATGTGGATAAGCTTCTTCATGGCCAAGTAAAAAGTGCCCAGTGTAACGTGAAATTTAAACACGGAACCGAACACCTTATGAGGATGTGAATAGGTGAGATTTAGGAAAACCACATCACTTAGCCAAGTGAAAGAGGTTGGAAACTTATCTGATAACTGCATTAGTCAAAAGAAGAGACTAGAAGTCAAACTAGAGAGAGAGAGACATTTTAGACAGCTATGTAATAGTATTAGTATGAAGGGTTCTAGGAGTGGATTTTGGTGTTGCAAAAGGCAGGCCCTCCTCCTTTGAGGCAAGAAAGAAAATGGGAATGTTGTCCAGCACAGGCTGTTTAAAGACAGGAAGAACAACAGCATGTTTAAAACAGTGTGTACTTGCTGTCTTATTTCATCCCCTTGGTGTCAGACAGGAGTATTCTCCCAAATGCAAAGTTCCTAGGTGTGTAAGTTTGCTTGTAAGCTGTAACGATGAATTCCAGTCAACTTCAACTGGGTTACACCACAGCATGTTTCAGTCTTCCTGTTCCTGACCTTTCTCCTTGGTATGAAAATTATGTCTTTGCTCTCCTTTTCTAACCCCTCAAGTCTGTCGCTGTCCTGTGTGGATGTGTCACTTCTGTAACAAGTTTGTCTCCTATGGCTGGTTTATCCCCAGTTCCCCAAGTTTATTTGGTTTTGTGTCCAGTTAGTTATGCCACTCTACTCTCATAGCTGTTTTAGAAACACCTTCAGTTTTACATTACCTCCTTTGGTAATTGGTAGAAGCAGCAAAGCAAACTAGCCAGTTCAGTGAGCTAAAATCATTGCCTAACCTATCCTCTCTATGGAATGGTTCTCTAAGAATATTGCCCAGGGGGCACAGCTGAAGTTTTTTCTGCGTATCTGTCATTATTTTCAGGGTCTTGCTGGAAGCACTTTATAAATTACATAATGGCACCTTGAAGTCCATGTGCAAAGTTTCTTGAAAACACTGCTTTATGAAGAAGTCCTGGAGGGTTTTTCCAGTTGCTTTTGCAGAAGTTTCATTCTAAGTTTCATTACGTTATGCCAAGGCTTGTGAATACAGCCCTTGGCTGTGACAGGGCCAGGGCCAGGGCCAGACTTTGGAACAAAACACATTATTTTTTATTTATTTATGTATTCTTGTTTATTTTGCCTTATCCACCATGCTGTTATGGTTTTGAGTCTTTTAATGCCATTATGTAGCAAATAAACTTCATCCTTCAGTTGTATGGAAAAGGCAATGAATCGCTGCTTACTGAAACAAGTGCTAGCTGTGGATCTGGCCTTTCTACAATAAAGAATTAGATCCCGTATTTTATGTGAAAGATGAGCAAAACCACCCTGAATGTTGGTCCTTGCTTTACTTCACAAGTTCACTGTCTCTAAGTGGAGTACAGAATAAAGCATGGACAGGATTATTCTAGCTCTGTGATTAGAAATAGTTTTGGCCAGTACCACTTTCGTTTCAAAGGGTTGAAATCTGGTTTTATTTATCATGTAGAAAAGCTCACTTCTGTAATGGAGGCTGCTTTAAAAGATGGAGCTATGCATACTTAAATCGTGAATGAGTGATAGTGTAATTTATAGCATTGCCAACAAGTTGATTATTTAATCAAAACAAGCTATTTGGTAATGATAGGAAATACAGAAAGGCCCACATGTAGGGTAAATGCTTTGTGCTGGTTTGAGGCTAATTGGAATGTTTTAAGGGAGAAAATTGTATTTCAGGCTGTGAAAGGAAAACAATGGTGATGTTTACTTCACTCATAGGCTTGCTGAGATGTATAAGAAAAGAATACAAAACAAAGATAAGTCACTCATCACTCCTGTGCAGACACTCTCGGGCTGTCTAGCTTCTGGCCTCCTCCTCCCTGCTGAGTAACCTCACTAACCACTTTTCTTCTAACCTCCCTGGCCGATCCTCCGAATTCACCTTGTGTGTAAGGCAAACCTTGGGGTAAGGTATAGGAGTGGGGAGAAGGTGGAAGGGTGGTTGGGAGCCCCTCCTGGGGACTCTGATTTCTGGGAGGGGTGTTGAGTTTCTTTATTACTTTTAATTTGTATATTTCTGTAAATATTCCTGTATATAGTGTATATCTCTGCTTGTATATTGTGCTAAGCTGTAAAAAGAGCTTCATTCCTTAACTTCCAGCTGGCTGAGCCTAGTCTGGGTGATTTTACAAAGTATGGGGGTGCGGGGAACTCCCAAACCATCATATGCTTAGCCAAAAAGAAAGAAGCCTGTTGAGATGGTTTCCTTGATAATCAGAAGCATGGCATATTTTTGGGCTCAGGTGGTTCATTTAGGTTGCAAGAAGAGAATAGTCTAGAGATGTATTGTTCAGTTTTCCATTTCCCAGAAGCAATAACAGAAGGCAGAATAAGAGGATGAGTACAGATCCCTGTGATCAGAAGTCTATTTCTGATGAGAACTGATGGATCTGGAGCTGGAGAGTGGTTTTTTCCCTAAGCTTGCTGTGTGCCTACCCATTCACAAAGTAACATAGAGTGTTTGGAGATGTTTCACTGGAGCTGCTGACATAATTAATGACTTCATTAAGAGCATGAAAGGAGGCTCTTGTATTTCTCTAGCATTAGCAAGCCAAGTTCATGTTCAGACTCTAATAACCAAAGTCACTTTTGCTGATCTAGACTGTTGGTCCTCTTGTTGCAAAACAAAAATTTGAAGGCCAAATATTATACTAGGCTCTGGTACTTCCCAACATGTCAGGAGTGTGACATGAGTCAAATATGAGCAGCTCCTACAGATTATGGGCTGGCAAAAAACTCCCCAGCACCGCACACAACAATGCCCATGGGAAGGATGCTAACAGAGTAATATGCTTGCAGAGGTTCAAAGGAAACCAATTTTAAAATTAACACTTATCCCTCCCAGTTTTCACATAAGATCCTTGCTTAGGCATTCTGCACTCCAGAAGGAATGCTGAGCCTAGCAAATGCATGGCAATCCCAAGGAAACTGCAGTAGGGTTTGCTGAGAATAAATAACCTTTTAGTTCACTGCCTCTGAGTTATACCCTGACTGACTTTTCATCTCCTAAGAGCTGGGCTAACATCCTGAATAAGTTGACATGAGTTTGGTTTCTTCATCTCAATACCTAATGAATAATAAAGATACAGCTGCTATGAAATCCATACTTCGGGACAGTCCAGAGAAGTGGAGTAGAAATTGTGCTGAAAGCAGGATTTGTGCACTAAACCTATGAGAAAACAAAGGAGATAGGAAGCACAAACAGCCAAACTGACTTCACAGAGACTACCCAAGTGCCTAAGTCAAGAAAAGGCTGCTGAGATTTTTGTGGTTCAGAACCAAGCACAACAGTAGCTAAAATACTAAGAGGACTGGAACCTCTGTCCGGGTTGTGAAGCATTACAGAGCTACATGGAAAACTTGTAGTGCGTGCTTGGCCTCAGAAGGTATCAGCCTGTTCTGTGACCAAGAAGGTCACAGAATGTCCTGCATCACTGTAGATGGTGTGTTTGGTAATTTTATAAAGGAGGCAACTTTTTGAGGCTATTCAGCTGTAAAATCCAGTTCACAAAGCCACCTAAGCACATGCCCAACACAAAGCCTGCAAATAGCTCCTTCTAACCAGCATTCACACCTAGCCAAAGTAAGGAAACTGTGGAACTGCAGATACTGAAGGGACAAATGACCCTGTACCAGATCTTGGAAATGCTTTTGCTAGTTCAGTCAGGCCTTCCTCTCTTCATCAGTTTAAGAATATTACACTGTAATGGAAAGGAAATGAAGAAGCTGAAGTTCTCTGGTCACATGTGTTACTTCATAGGACTTTGTTCTGGTTTCAGTCAGAAGAGAACAAACTCTCTTTGGTGATTTTACTTTTTGGCTCAGTCTCTTCTCAGTGACTGAACTTTCTGCAGATAATGGCATAAAAAGTACTATTTGCTGCAAGAGTGGTCAGGCATTGAAATAGGCTACCCAGGGAGGTGGTAGAGTAACCATCCCTGGAGGTGTTCAGAAAAGGTGCTGACAAGGCATATTGGGACATGATTTAGTGGTAGCAGTGGTGTTGGGTTGATGATTGATAACCCTAGAGGTCTTTTCCAACCTTACTGATTCTGAGCCTGTGGTTTTCACAGACAGTGCCTGCTTTTTGTAGTGATAAAGCTTGATGTTTATAGTTAGTACCTAGGACTGGTATACAGGCCAAGGTCACTGCTGAATCACAGGTATCACACTGGAGCTCAGAGTAAACAGCCACACATGTTGGAAGGAGTGCACAGAACAGGTGACTCACAGGCATTGCATCCCGTACACACCATATTCAGTGGAAAGCTGAGGGATCATAGGATCAAGACCTCTTCTTCCATGGCTCACATCCAAAAAGGATTATGTTCTTTCTGCCTTCAATCCCAATCCATGAGTTCCTGAGTTCAGTCCCAGAAACCAGCTACTGAATCTGATTCCCATCTGTCACAGAGTCCTGTCATGTGTCAGCCACAGCACCAGTGGTGATGGTGACTAACTACCATCAGGGGACTGTGTTCATTCTTGGGGCTGTATGTAGTTCATTTTGGTGCTGTTCTTTTCATGCAAAGTAGCTTTAGTTTCCTTGTCCAGTCTGTAAGTTTTGCTCCCTCTTTCTCATTGGGAAGGGGTTAAGCAGAGAGCGCCTGTCACCTGTTGGGTGGCCAGCCCTGAACAGTTCAGAGAGGCCAAGAATAACCATATTAGGTCAGAATCAAGGTACAGCTTGCCCATTGGATTGCCTGTGGCAGGGGCCAGCAGCAGTCACACAGGCTAATATAAAATGAATCATCCCAATTAAGTCCTCCCACCTCTCAGTAATCCCTGAGTTAGAGAGCGACCGCCAGCTGCACTGTACCATCATTCTGAACAGCCACCAGCAGGCTGACTTGTAAACTTCCTGAGTTTTACTAAAACCTTTTCTGACCTTGGTTACAGTGCTGGCCTCCACAACATCCTGTGGTCGACTTCCACAGCTAAATTATTATGTTGTGTGAAGAAGCACTTCCTTTTGTTTGTTTTTAATGTGGAAGGAACTGAATTCTCCTTAATTTTTGTTATGTCATGAGAAATAGGGAATAGTCATTTTCTGCTCATCTTCTCTTTTCCATTCATCATTTTGTAGATCCTATTATATTTCTACTCTCTGATCTCTTTTTCCAGCAAGGAACTCATAGCCCATTTCACTTCTCTTGCCTTAATTTATTTTTCTCAGAATTGTTATGCTCTGTGTCTTTGCCACTTTTCCTCTATCATTATAAACAGGAGACACTCAGAACTAGGAAATCATTCAAAAGAATGCAGAATATGCAAAATATGCAGAACTCAGCCTGCTTTTCCCTCACATATTCATAGCATTTCATCTCCATGGTGATGTCCAGGTCCTTGCTGTTCTACTGAAGCTTTTGTATGAGCTGTAGTGTTCTTTGTCCTTGATGTTTTCTGTGTGTTCTGTTCTACTAGAGTACTTGTTAAGAAACTATCAAATTGATTTTCCTGTCTAAACAACCTGAAGGGATAATAAATAGGGATTGTTTTTTAAATTATTATTTCTATGTCTACTAGATTCAAATAAGAGAAAGAATACATACATAAATGTCTGCAATCTCTTTATGGTGAGAGAAACCATAAACTCTTGGGGAGTTTCAAAACTCTTGGGGAACTGTCATCAGACGTTACCTTCAGAAAAGGACTGATACTCCAAAATCCATGTTCGATTTCCCTTCCTTGGAAGTCCCATTCCTAAAGGTCTGTCTCTTGGCTTTTGCTCGCCTGTTCGGTTGCATGTGTGTGTGTGTGCTCGTGTGTGTGTATGCTGGTGTCTGTGTGAGCTCATTCACTTGGTTAATAAGACATGAGGTCATTTTTTCTTGAGAAAGGGTTTTGTGGTCTGGCTAGAGAAAAAAAACAAAACTCGTTCAGCATTTTGAGCTGTGTCCTGCTGGGGAAAAGCTCAGCTTTCTTGAGGAACTTGGCACTGAAAGGTCTGCTCATGGAATGAAGTGCTGTGCTTCAGGTTGCTCAGCCCTAGTCCTTTGAATGTATGGGACTGATGTCTAAAGAGAAAATGTGATTATTCCTAATACATATCCATATGTCTAGAGAGGGCTTGCCTTATGTGGGACAGAAAAAAAAGCGAGTTTCATTTGATGTGTGTGCAGCACACACACACACACACGAACACACATGTATATGCCTGTACTGGACACATGCATTCTGTGTGGATATGGAGACCTTTGCAGACATCAGGGAGTCTGGGAGGAAGCTTCTTGGAGTGGAGAAACCCTATTGGAGGTAAGCAGCTGAGCTGCAGTTTGTGTTCATTCCACTTTTGAGGGTCTGACGTAAATTCACATACTGCTCAACAGAGCCTTACAGTTCCAGGCTCCATTCACTCTCTCTTTTTAGTTGTTTTTGTTTCTTTTTCCCCAATTTAGAGTATTCTTTTATTCCCAGCTGCTGGCTCATTAGGGTATATAGCAGTTACACCATTTACTTGAGCTGTCCCGTGAAACCTGTAGCATTATTTGATATCATTTTTCATGTCAACAGGAGATGCAGGAAACTTTGCATGCATCCACATGCAAGGTTACAGCTTTGGTTGTGATTTTTAGCTATGCAAATGCAAAACCTTACTTGGAACACAAGGGAAGCATGTGAGTTGAGAGGGCAGATATACAGAAATGAGATTTGCATGTACAGAAATGAGATTTGCTCAGACTGAAACTAAGCCACAGTGGTTGCCTTCTGGTAGAAATTTGGCACAGGGTTTTTCATCCCAAAGTGGATTGGTTTGGGAAAGTTTTAAGCAACTGAAGATCCAATATTAAAAATGTGTATAGAAGGAGAGGACTCTGGACTGATCTGGTTAGTGAGAAAGGGTTGGCAAGGGGTTATGAAACCTCATGTCTGGGACTGCATCTTGTGGTAGGGAAATGTTTACCACACCAACCAGTGTGTCCTAGAGGGAGCTGCGAGTTCTTTCCCATTCCCTCCTTTTTCTCAGTAAATCCACTTTAAATGGAGTTTAGCTTTTACTCTCCACAATGCTGATCCATGCTGTAAATTGCATGTCTGCAGCTAGAAAGCATCTGCTGCTGGGACTTTGTGCTGCTTTCTCCCAGCACAGCACACACTTAGCACTATGCAGTACTGGTGAGCCAGAAGATCAACAGAGAGACTCTACCACACGGTTAAATAACAACTCCTTAAAGCAAAGCTGACATTTAATGTGACGGTAGACTGACAGAAATAAATAATCAGTTTTTACTAGCGTTGTCAGATTCTGACTACGTGCCTCTTTCCACTGACTCTGCCTTGGAGCTGCTCTGCAGCAGGCTCACCTTGCAGTTGACACATCCAGAGAGGAACACCTCATGTAACCGCATGCTGAGTCACTGCTAACAGTCAGTGGGAAAAGAGGAGTTGTTGCCTTTAGGTATTAAAACAATAGCTGAAGTATTAATCATTCTCCATTTAATGCAGAGCTGAACAAGCCCTTTCCCTGAAGTTAAATATATCTATTGAACCATTATTTCCATGTCCTAACTGCTTCAGTTCTTCCGCTAGGCTCTAACTGCTCAATGGAAAGAATTAATTTAGAATTATAAAAATGAGTGGGGATTTTTATGTTGTGAAGCTGTGATTAATGTATGTTTTAATGAGCTGGGGTTTTGGGGTTTGGGTTTGGTGGATTTGAGGTTTCTTTTATTTTTATTTGAGAGGAGTCCCTGCCTACGGTGGGGAGGTTGAAGTAGACGATCTCCAGGGTTGCTTCCAAGCTGAACAGTTCTAGGATTAACCACATTATGTGTACTGTTCTTCAAGAATGATTTATCCTGTAAGAACGGCTACACCTTAGCATGATTTTTGCTCTTTGCAGAACACCTTTGCAGGAACTCTTAATATACTGTGCAGACTTAAAATATCACTTGCAAGTCTTAACCTTGACTTTAGTCTAAAGCCTGACTTCCATTGGTTTTCATGGCTACGTCTCAGATACCATAACTTTACTCATTGTTTAAATTAGGATGCAATAGAAAAAACATTTCAACACCACGTGGCAGCACTCAGTAATACTGCAAGAAAATGCATCCATAAAAAGAGCCTAACACCCATCAAAAGCTGTACCGCAGTTAAAGCACAGTTCCTCAAGAACATTTCAGTGGGCCATGGACATGGTGTTGACCATTCACCATATTCAGCTGACACATGCCGTGGATATAGCAAAAGAGCTTACCTCTGTGGGGTCGAATCTTTGTGCAGCCTTTGGTTGGCATACTCTGACCAAACGAGTAGTTCAGAAAGCTTACATTAACACAGTTTGGAATATTCACAGAATCCTAGAATGGCTCAGGCTGGAAGGGGCCTTAGAGCTCATCTACTCCAACCTCTCTGCCATGGGTGGGGACACCTCTTAACTAGACTTGGCTGCTCAATGCCTCATCCAATCTGGGAAGAGGCACCCACAACCTCCCTGGGAAATAATTCATATTTAAGCATTGCTTGGAAAAGAGTAAACAGTAATCCCAAAGGCAATCCTGACTGGCTCAGCCAGGATGGGAATTATTTCTTTCCGCATTCTTAGTGGCAGATCCTTCCTTTTCGTTAGACAGACCAAGAAAATTGAGAAGGCTTTGCAAGATTTGTTTGTAAATCTGCTTATACAGCTTGCTGAATTTGACATTTTCATAAAATTGGTCTAGACATTACATGGAAACTCTAGGAACAGAGTTTTGCTGTCCTGTGCCAAAGCAGGCCACTCTTACTTCTACCTTGTTGGAATGCTTTGCATTCAACTCCTGCAAAATCTAACTGCAGGCTATCATCATACATAGAAATCTCAGCTAAACCAGATGTACTCAATTACCATAACTTTTGCTAGAACAACTCCATAACTGACTTCCCAGTTGGAAACATACAGCTGAGGTCCTGCAACTCCTGAGTTTTTAAGACAGTAGCAGACAAGAAGTGCATGCCAGAGTGCTGGGCCTGGGAGCACTCCAAGCACAGCTGCCCTGCTAGTTTGGATTTGGGGAAGAACTTCATGTAGGCTGAAGGTGGATGTGAGTTGCCAGCTGTGCTAGGATGCTCAGCTAGTGGCTAATTGAGCTAAAAGCAGCAGCTGTGGCTAGTTCAGAGCAGATCAGGTTTTACCCCTGCTTCCCATTTTCTTAGGTATAGGTATTGTGCCTCATTCATGATGCTTTGAAGGTTTGCCATCACCTCCACTTTCCACCATCAACTGTCCACCGTTTCACAGTTTGCTGCTTTCTAGTAATCTGGTGCTCTTCTCTTCCTCTCGATCACTCTCTGCTGCTACTTTGGAGTCTACCTTTAAGCACAAAAATGTATACAAATGAAGCAAATTGTGACCACACACATGGCCAAAGGAGATTTGCTGTATTTCCCTTAGTTACTTCTTTCCTTTAGCAGTGTTTACTACTTCATTAGTGTTACTGTTCTCCTAGATGTTGTTATCCCTTGTGCTGTTCTATTGAGCTCTCCTTATCTCAGCCATTTTCTCCTAGTTCTCTTTCCTATCCCGCCAAGGTGGAGTGGTGGTGGAGCAGTAGTGTGAGCTGCTGTGTGGGGCTTGGCTGCTGACTGGGCCTGAACTGTGGCAGCATCATCAAACAAACAGGTTACTCAGCTTAATAAGTAAACTTTATTCCCTCTGTGAACTGGACATTTTAGGGAGATGTATGCTGAGTTGTATTTCTTTGGGCTAGTTTTGCGTTGAAGTCGTCATCACATCTTTGCCCATTACCCTTCTGTTTCCTTTCAGGATCTTTTCTTCACCAGCTGCTCCTACACTCCACAGCTCATCCCAGGGACTTGTTCTTTCTTGTCTCCTGATGTAGCTGCTACCCTACCATGTCTCCACACTGGCCACTGTGATGCTGTGCCAATTGCACTGAGTCTCCTTGGTGGACTGACAGAGCTGTTCTGGCTGTACCAGGCCAAGAGAGCCATTTATGGAGATGTTGTAGGTACAGCATGAAGGCATATATATAAAACTTTCTGGGGATTTTAGCTACTTGCCAACACAACTCTGGGTTCTGAAAAATGCAGTAAAAAAGTGGTGATTTTCAACACCTCTGTTACTTGTCCAAATCTGAATTTATTACCAGTACCAGCAAAAGGCATGACATTGGCCCTTAGGCAATCTCTGCTGCTGCCAGGTTTCAAAGGCAAATAATAAGAGGTGTTAACATCAGTCAAAAATTGATTGCAATAATCTTATAGTGGAAAGCACCAGGCAACTTGCACACAGGGGCTCCCAGCTCCTGCTACAATAACAGTCTCCTCTGCCTCACCATGCCCAGGCACTAGAGGATCAGATTCAGGCCAAAAACTTAACTGCATTCTGCTTTTTATTTCTCATTCGGCTTTTCCCACAGTTTGCTTTGCTTAACCAAGTGATCTAATCTTGGGGAGGAAAGTGAGGAGACAGGAACATGGGGGACAGTTTCAGCACCTCAGAAGAATTGAGCTCTAGTGGGGTATGTGGACATGCTTTCTCTGCAAGGGTATCCAACTTTGAGGGCTGTGTAGGCTTCTGCTACACAGTCTTTGTGATGCTTTCTCCTCTCTGGCCTCTTTAGGACAAGAGTGACTGTGGTGTTTCACTGGGATGCCGTTGAGCTGTTTTGCTTTTGCTGTGTGCCTGGATTCCCTTCTCATTTTTTTCAAAACCTACCTAGGGTCCAGTAGTGCTTTTTACCAGGTGTATAAATGGGATGTCTGTTTAGGACAAATAGAGTCAGATTAGGATAAGCAAGCTCACTGTATCTGAGCATCTTTACAACACACAGTGACCAGTCTCTCTTCACAGCTTTGTTTGGGGATGGGTTTCACTGGAGAGCTGAATCTGGCCTTCTATCAGTCTCTATTTATTAATCTCACTTAATGACAGGAAATGAGCAATGAAATTCAGCAATGACAGACTGTTTACTTAGGCCAGAGGGTTGGCACCTGAACAGAAATAGGCCCAAACGGTAACTTTACCAAGAGACTTATTCTGCTGATTACTGTGACACATTCTAACAGATTAAATATAAAATCTTTAATGGCAATGTTGGAACATGACTGGGAAGCAATACTAGAAACCCTTAGCTCTTTAGAGCCTGCAACAGTGGGTTCTGATAGCTACATCTGTTGCCACCAATGGCAAAGGGATCCTGGCCAGAAAAAGTCAGTGGCAAGATGGGCAATATTTACAACTTCTCATAAATTCCAAGTAAAACATGCACACCTGCTGGGATAATGTCTAAAATAGTGATTGCTTAAGTTTATTTCCATACTCCTTCATCTGTTGTATGTCATTTCTGAGGCACAATGAAGGGGAAGGAGGAAGAGAAGAAGTCAGATGAAGTGAAATATTTTTTTTAATTTAAATGTGAAGGCATTGCCTGAAGATATTTCCAGCTACAGTCCAAGTTTTTGGAAAAGAAGTTTAATTGATGTGATGTCATAAAATAAATAGAATAAATTTATGAATTGATGGTCTCTCAGTCTGGGTCTCAGTGGGTGGCAGGTATCTACATTGCAAAGACCATCAGGACTGGCACTTCTCTTGGCAGTGTCAGCAGGGAATCGAAGCATTTATTTGGCATGGGGATTACACAGTTCTTTGAGGTGGTCTCTCCAGGTGATGGCTTCAGCACCATGTTGTGTTCATGAGGGGAGGTCTGGGAAGTAGCAGAGGAGGCAAAAAGGACTATCGGTGTCAAACTGGAACCTGCGCATACATCACTGAAAGCTTTCTTCTCCAGTAATGTCAATCTGACATGAGGCATCATGACCAAGTGAACCATTCAGGTTTCAAAGAAGGTGTTTGTTTGCTTGCTTTCATTGGGGTGTTTTTCAAGTGCTAAAAGGTTCCTTGTTAAGAAAGTGATGGTGAGGTCAGAAAGGTTCGCTTTGCCATATTAAACGTGGTCTCTGTGCTTCAGGACTGTGTTGTGTGATGTTAGTGGAGTAAGTTAGTACTGGAAGAGGAGTGTAGGAAAGCAAAACTTCAGAGTGGGATAGGGGCCACTGTGAAGAAGTGATCCTAAAGAAATGAGCTGGTCTTCAGAGGTGACTGACTAAGAAGAAAGCTGACAAACATGATCCTGTGGGCATTCCCACTCAAACCCAGAACAGTTTGATGTTGGAATCCTCTCCCAATGGAAACAGTGGATTCCCCTACACTGGTCAGTTTAAAAACTCAGCTTGGCAGGGTGCTGGGCCTGCTCCTTTCAGCACCACCATCATCTAGAAAGGTTGGAGCAGATGATCCTCAGGGTCCCTTCCAACCTGGCATTCTGTGAAGTCACAGTTAAGCCTTGAAGGGGGCAGGGCTTTGTGTGGAAGGGCTATTGCCAGAACATATCCTAAGGACTGTAGCCATGTAGATGCTTACAGACACAATTAGAGCTAGCAGGGCTTATCCCCATTTTTGCAAGATGAAACAGTCTGTGTGGGTGGGGTCAGCTGTTGTGAAAGCTGAACTGCTGCAACCAAACCCAAACAGTAATTTGCTTTTATGGTATTACATTGTTACTTCAAATTAGGGTCTGCAATTCCAGCTGTTGGGAATGTGAAAGCAGGCTACTGGTGCTCTGCTGTGATGCTATGAAGTATCTACCAATATCCTCAATCCGTATGTACAGGGTGAGGTCCAAAGTTGCTTTCTTTGTTTTGTTTCATTTGGCAGCCAGCGAAATCTGCACCTTCCAGGGGAATTTTCCAGCAGTGCTCCTCACTCTGGGTTTTAGGTTATGGGAATGCTATGATAACAGATGATGAGGAAGGGGAGGGACACCGTTTCCAACCAACTCCTGGAGTCTTAATGAGGGTATGTTTGAGAATAGCTATCTACACATTCTATCTTCCCTATGCTGAAAAGAATTTACTATCGAGCAACACATAGCACAAGAATTTTATGTAGCTCTATTACAGTGAAGTTCTTTGCCCAGGCAAGCATGATTGTAGGGAAAAACTTTGTCTGCCCATGCTCATTCATGGATTCCTGTGACTATATCCATCATTATTGCTAAATATAAACAGTGTCCTAACAGAAATCTTGATCTGAAGAGGTGATGGAGACAGAGGGTTTGCGTGGTCTGGGACATTACTCACTGCCTTCTGAAAAGGCTGATCAGCAATACCTGTGTGAGGAGACAATTGCCATAATTACCCCTGGGCTGCACTGTTATTTTACACCTTCTTACTACAAAGGAGAATGACAGGATTGCAGTCAATGTGTGCTGCCATGGCCATTCCAGCACGGAACACTTGTCCATTTCCAGCTTCATGAGCTTTTGGTGTGATCGCTGTCTTGCAGACTTTGAACAAAAGAAAATTAGGAGGAGTGGGATATAGTAAGACCTAGGCGTTATCTGCACAGCTCTCATCACTGCCTCATTCCCCTTGCCCCGTGTCTTTATATGGTTAGTCTGTGAAGAATCCTCCTGAAATGTCGATTGTAACTACTTCTGTCATTTACACAATTGAAATAAAGTGCATCATACTTTACTAGGAGGAGAAGAAACCCAGTCTGGGACAGTCTTGTTAAACCCTGCTAATGCTAAAGCTTTCATGGCCAGGTCAGTGGATACGTGCTGAGTCTTGACTTCTGTTAAGGCAGTTATTTGCTTTCAGTAGGGATTTTATTGGTTTTTTTGAGGAGGTGGAAATGGGGTGCCTCTGGCGATGGTCCACCCACATGAAAGTCTGGGAGAATTGTTTTATTTATTCCTTTTTGCCATACTTCTTCTGCTTTTGTCTTCTCGAGTCCTAATCTTTGCAGTGACTAATTGCTCTTGAAACTCTGCTTTGTGGCCATGTTTAAGAATCAACTGATTAATATTTCCTTAGACATCTGACATTTGCTAAAGCTGTCAATGTGTGTGCATTTCCATGTCTGTATGAAGATTAACATCTGAAGGGAACCATTTTATAAACATTTTCTTTCAAATGCAGTGAATGGAGCTGCTAGTGCTAAGAAAGGGGTGAATATCTGTGCTGAAAGTCAGAATGAGGTTCATGCAGCATCTGAATCTCAAAAATAGTCTCAGGCTAGAATTTAAGCGAGATTTCACAGTATAAATATATAATAAGAATACAGAAATATTTCTTTGCTTACACATAGCTGTGCTGGGCTGGCAAGTCTGCGTTTTCTGTCAGGTTACATTCTAAGGCAATGCTTAGTAGAGGGTGTGATGAAGGAAATGGTTTCTTCTGCTTGAGGGCTTGTCCCTGTGACTAGCCTTCACTGGTCAAACCATATGTGATAAGTGACTGAGGGGAAATGCTTACATAATAGCAGAAGCTCTGCTATCAAAATGACATCTTTTTGTAGCAGGAAGAATCCCCTTTCAGTGGTGACTGACAAGGGCTTCACTCTGCCTATATGCAATGCCTTAGTGTGTGCAGTGATCTTAAAAAGATAAGGGACAGCTGCACTAGACAAAGGAGCAGTCAGGATCCACTAAGAGAGACTAATGTAAAACCAAATGAGACCAAACTGCATGGATTGACATCCTGTCTGGGCTGAAGTGTTTACTTTCCCAGGCTTTCTCCCTTTTTCCCATTTCTTGCCTCTCCTTGTCTTTTCCCCTCCCGTGTTTCTTCCTTTTCCCTCTTTCTTGCTTCACCCCTCTCCTTTATTCCCTTTCCATTCGCCCCTTTTCTCTCTTTTTTTTCTTATCCTTCATCCCTTTCCCCACCTTATTTTCCCTTTTCCTCACTTTCTCCTTTTTACCATTTATTCATTCCCCTTTTCCATCCCCTTTTCCTGTTGCTTTTCACATCTTTGAAGTCCAGCACGGCTTCAGTCCAGTTTAGGACTCTCAGGAAACTGTAGCTAGTTCCCCCTTCCACTAGTAATTCTTTGTGCATATACTGCAGAGCACTGCATATCAGAACTCAGAGGGAATGGATAGTGACTCCTTCTCTCAAGGTGGTTCCCACTGTGGTTCCCACAGATGTATTAGTAACCTTGGTGAAAGGAAACATTTCACTCCATGTCTCCAGGAAAGGGTGGGGAAGTTGTTTCGCTTTGTTCAGAGCATGATGAAATGCAAAATTTGGGGTGCTGGAAAAGTGTCCTGCTCTGAGGAAACTCAGTTTTCCCGGTTTCTAGAAAAGGTCTGCCACTGCTCGTCTGCAGCCTTCTCAGAGAGTATGGAGAACCATGAAAAAGAACTGCCAAAAGGTATCTTCTGTGTAAAGCTGCTTTGAGTCCAGAAGATAAAGCAGGAAAGTTTTGGCAACCCAGGACTTCTGCTGCTGTTCATCTGTCTTGCACAAAAGTTGCAAACAAAAAAGCTACGCCAGGGGAAGTTTAGGCTGGAGGTGAGGAGAATGTTCTTCACTGAGAGAGTCATTGGCTACTGGAATGGGCTGCCCAGGGAGGTGGTGGAGTCACCATCCCTGGAGGTGTTCAAGGAGGGTTTGGACATGGCGCTTGGTGCCATGGTCTAGTCTTGAGGTCTGTGGTAATGGGTTGGACTTGATGATCTTTGAGGTCTCTTCCAACCTTGGTGAAAACAAACAAACAAACCAACCCACAAAAAAACCCTCCAAAACCCACAAACAAACAAACAAACTAACCCCAAACATTCACTTTCCAAAGCTTAAGGAAACTCTCATTTACATGACTACCGGAAACCAGTGAAGTCAATGCAGGAAGAAGCAAAATAAGGATTAAAAAAAGAAGCAGTTTCTGGACTTGAGATGTGACAGCAGGCAGGGAATAAAGGAAATCTACAGTTTGCCTTGGATACTGGTAATATAAAAAGCATGGATTTATTATATTTAGAATTAAAATGGCTGCTTCTTTGAATCCTGGAGAAGATATCTGAGAGCTACACTTCCTAAGTGGAAGATCTTGTTTCTTCATATAATAAAAACCAGGGTCTGTTTGAGATAGTAATAGAATCCCTAATAAAGAGCCAGGATACTTTAAGCTTGAATGTAAGCCTCTTGAACTAGGTATCCAAAGCACCTTTACATCAAAAATGTTAAGCCCTTCATCAAACAAACCAAACGTAGCTAAAGATGAGCAAAAGTACATGTGACCCAACACGTGACAATGGGAGAGTCACCAAGGAGCAGATCATCTTGAGTGCCATCATGCAGTATGTGCAGGAGAGGGGGGCGACTGTCAGAGACATGAGCGTGGTCACTTCAAACTCCAGAAGCTCTGGTGCGAGCAAGCCTTACTGCACAAAGAGGCACTGGGGTCAGTGTGACTTCCATGCGAAGGCTCCAGCCGTGCCTCCATTGCAGTTGCAGCAACTAAGTGGGACATCTCCTCTAACAGACACTTTCCCAGGCATTAAATGTGTTTACGTTTGTGGTTCCTTTGAAAGCACCATGGAGGCACTTTCTTTTATTAAATTAGCACACACTCTCCTCGGTGAAACATGAGGTGCACTCTCCCTTCATAGCCATTCTTCACCTCGGGCCATTTGGATAGCATTGTTAGGTTGTTAGGAAAGATTAGCTCCAGTAGGATTGTGCTAGGTCTGCAAAATGTCTGCTTTCAGATCTTTTGTGCTCTGCAGTTTGTTTGGTAGAGAAGGAATCAAACAAGTCATCCTGTAGGCTAGAATGCAAGGCTAGAATGCATTTAATTGCAGCCTCTCGTATTTCAAGGGAGCTGGGCCTAATAAGTTATTTCCTTACGCATTAAGAATCTTGCTTAACCTCTTAATTGCTTAAAACAAAAGAGGTTCCCTAACTGCACAGTGTGGTATAAATAAACCAGGTGGAAAACTTATCTTTGTTTCATACCCCTTATCTTTTTATTTTTCCCTGATGAGAATACGTAGATAAAGTAAAAGTGAGTGCTTAGGCACCACCAATACAGTACACGGTGAGCTCAGACTGGAAGTCTGGTGGAGTCACCAGCCCTGAAGGTGTTCAAGAAATGTGTGGACATGGCCATGACTAATGGTCGTGGAGGTGTTGGGTTGGTGGTTGAACTCGGAGGTTTTTTCCAAGTGAATCTATGGAGGAAAAATCCCTCCAACTTAATAGATAACTTTTATTACGCAGAGTTCAGAACTATCCCAATTTGCAGGTTTGTTATCTCTTTTGTAATTCCCCTCACCCCCATTGCCCACCATTTAAAAAGTAGGTAGAGCAATTTGGGTTGGCTGAAGCTGTTAGTCTCTCTCAGAGCAGATGGAGCTGCCCACTTCCTTACAGGAACGAACCAATGCTGGTCTGTGCTTTGCAGGCAGCTTCATCGAGTAAGGAAGAAACCGACTGTAGGAAGTGAAATTTAGAGCACCTGTCTAACCCTGTGGCCAGGCATTGGAGTACACTGTAAGTAAAGGCTTGCAAATGGTTTTCGTTCTCTAACTTGCTCAGCTCAAGGGTCTGTAATCCAGATTGAAGGATTAGCCTATCTTGAAGTATTCCAGTTACTTTTCAAATCTGCTGCTGTGGAAGCAGACTTCCAAAATCTCTTTCCAGTTTTCAAACCTCACAGTGGCTCTTTCAGACATGAGTGAGGTCATCACTGTTCTGAATGAGCACAGAATGGTGGTGTGGGGAATTTCATAACTACGGCAACTTCACTTTGGTATGTGCAATAAATTGGATTTGTAGATGATACACTTCCTGTACTATTGAGTAAATCCTACTTGGAACTGGATGGACATAATCCCAAGGATTTTCATGAACAATTCAAAAGCAATGTGTGTTAGGGTAGGTAAAAGTAAGGCAGTAGATTTCTGTTGTGCAATTCCTTTCCATACAAAAGCTTTCTGGAGATGCCTTTGAGCAACTGTTTGCTAAACTTGATGTACCAGAACTAACTTTTTCCTTGTTGGCCCATAATGTCTTTGTACTGAAAGGAGCAAACTCTCATGGAACGTGTTCAGCAGCACCATACTAAAACACTTTTAAAGACATAACAACTGATTTTCATTCCTGGTGTCTGCCAAGGATTGTTTCCCTTTTTATTGTGGATTTTTTCCCCATCTTCGCCTTTCTCTAAAAAGAAAAAAGCAAACAAACAACCACCAACAGCAACAACCAAAAAAACCCAGAACAAAAGAGCTAGGCTAACAGTTGTCTTTTTTTCTACTCTCTGAAAGGATGCCCTGAACAGAAAGATTGATGAGTTACAGCCCATGACTGTTTCTTGGAGGATTGTGCAATATGTGCAGTCAGCTCCACATTGAAATCTGAAGGCACTGAATATTCACAGAGTGAAATAGCTAAAGATACTTGGATAGGGTCTGTACTTCCAGAAGCTGGAGATGCACTGTTCTAAGGAAATCTTTTGTTGCTTAAAGAACCCTATTCATAGAATCATTGAGCCATAGAATGACTCAGGTTGGAAGGGACCTCAGAGCTCATCTGCTCCAACCTCCCCACCATCAGCAGGGACACCTCTCAACTAGACTCAGCTGCTCGAGGCCTCATCCAACCTGGCCTTCAACATCCCTCAGGCAGGAGGCAGCCACAGCCTCCATGGGCAGCCTATTCCAGAGTCTCACCACTCTCACACTGAAGGACTTCTTCCTAAGATCCAGTGTAACCCTGCTCTCCCTCAGCTTCAAACCATTCCCCCCTGTCCTGTCTCTAGACCCCCTCATGAAAAGTCCTTCCTGCAGCCTTCCTGGAGGATCCCTTCAGTTGTTGGAAGGCAGCTCAAAGGTCTCCCCAGAGCCTTCTCTTCTCCAGGATGAGCAACCCCAGCTCCCTCAGCCGGTGCTCACAGCAGAGGTGCTCCATCCCTTGGATCATCTTTGTGGCCTCCTTTGGACTCTATTCACCAGTTCTGTGTCCTTCTTATGCTGGGAGCACCAGAACTGGATGCAGTATTGGAGATAGGGTCTCAGCAGAGCAGAGTCAAGGGGTAGAATCCCCTCTCTTGCCCTGCTACCCACACTCAACAGGATCACAGGATGTCAGAGGTTGGAAGTGACCCAAAGAGATCGAGTCCAACTGCCCTGCCAGAGCAGGACCATACAGTCTAGCGCAGGTCACACAGGAACACATCCAGATGGGCCTTGAAAGTCTTCAGAGAAGGAGACTCCACAACCTCTGTGGGTGCTCTGTTCTAGTGCTCTGGGTGCAGCCCAGGATATGATGTGCATTTAGTTGTAGTGCTCCCAGATGACTTCGCCCCCAGAGAAATGCCACCAGAGTTGCACATGTTGAAACTCTTTTGGGTGTTGTTTCCCAAATAGTCGATATCAAGTTTCAGTGCAGAAATGGTCACCCCTAGCACATCCATCTCCTGCACAATCAGCTGTATGTGTGAATATCTAGGTAAGGTGTTTGTGTGCATGCTATGGTCAAGTACATGGGAACATCCAAGGCTGGATCAGGGAGTGTAAGCATCATTAAACATGCAGAGAATCTGCACAAAAAAACCCCAAACTGTAAATATGTGCACTGATTATAAAGACATTTTTAAAAGATTTGAGTTACTTATTTTGAGCATGGAATCCCATAGCTTCTGTGAAGACAAGAGCACAAGTCGGATATTTCAGGCTGGGCTTTTTTTGAGGCTATTTTTAGAGGAATTTTACTTTCGTTGGTCTTAGTCTTTAATTAGTTTTATTTTGGGCCCTGACATAGCTAGAAGCAACAGTTGTGTTTTGTGGGGATGCTGGGAAATTCCCTCTTCCAAAAGATAAAATTCCCTTGTCTCACCCCAGAGGGCTTTAATTTATCAAACTTTAAGATAATTAAATGTTTCTATGTGTATGGATATGTACATGTAGGTACAGAAGCTGTGGCCTGCCTCAGAACCTTGCTTGAGTTGAGCCTCCTGTAAGAATATCAGATTTTTTTGTGGTTTCCATCTCCCACACTAAGGAAGATGGATTGGTGGATTGGGAGGCAATTATGAGGCTGAAATTAGTCTGTTGCAGCACCTTTCATGATCCAGGATAAGATGCCTCAATGTTTACTGAGGAATGAAATAAAGATGACATTTGAAAGGATCACAGGAGCCTCATTGAGAGTAGGTTACAGGCTTCAAATAAGACAANCAAAAAAAAAAAAAAAAAAAAAAAAAAAAAGCAAAGGTCCCACTAGGTTGTGTGAACCAATGTGTGCATCTCCTCCTCTTGTCAGCTTTGCACGGGCAGAGGAAGCCAGCAGGACTGCAGCAAAAATGACGGACAAAAGGGGTCATTTAAAGAAAAAGCGAATGAGTTGTGGATGAACATTCCATGGGGAAAAATGAAGTGGCTCAGCTAAGTATTTAAAAAGGCTACTGCAAGACAAAAGCAGTCAGTTCTTGTGTCTCTGTCAGACAGAACTAAAAGAGGCCAAGCTGGAGGGAGGAGTGTTTCACCTGGACACTAGGAAGAATCTTTGCAATACTGAGATGAGTTGCTTGTGGTGGCTACACACTGTAAGAAGAGACTGGAGGCACCTCAAGCCCAGGTTAAGTTCATTGGTCTTGTTTTGGGCACAAGGATGGACTCACTAATGCCCTGGGACGTGAGTTTAACAGTGTTTTGAAGTGTTATCCTCTGTCCATTTTCCTATAAATTGTTTTATAATGAGTTGGCCCCTCGTAGTGAAAGGTGCCAGAGCTACACAAATTCCCAGGCATAGTGCCCTTGTATTTTCTTTGCAGAAGGTTCAGTCTACTTGAAGACAGTAAAGGAGGAGTTTAAAAAATGTGCATACCCAGAACACAAAACCAGGAAGGGAAGTCAGCTAAGATGCTGTTTTAATAATAAAGCTTTGTCTAAAGCCTGTTCCCAGTTTATAGCTGTAATACAGTGTTCTGACTGTCCGGCCATATGTGAGTGCTTCACTGGTACTCCCAGTAAGCTTCAGCTGCACTAAGCTCTATGCTGTGACTCTCTGTAAATGCATCTCCATGCATTTACAGAGAGGAATCTGATGGCATCGTGTCTATGGGACATGAAGAGTGTCCCTGCAGTTTGAGAAAGTGACATTCCTGTTTTGTGGCCCCAGTGAGACTCACAATTATGAGTTTCCTTGAGCTGGAATGACATAAAAACATAATGGAGAAATACTACCTTTTTCACTTTGTTTAATGGAAAACATCCAAGAGTGCTCTTTTGGGAGACAACATTGAAATGCCTTGTTTCTGCTGATAAATTATAGGCTTGAAAAAGTGTGTGTGTGACTACTTCTTGTACTGTGGGAGCAGAGAAAGACACTAAAACGGCTTCCTTTCCCTGCATCTTTTTCATGTGAGCATGTCCTTCCAGTATCACGTCTCAATAAAGTCCCACATGCTTTTCAGATCAGAAGCTGAGTGTAAGGAGCCTGCATAACTGAGATCCAGACTATGGAGAAGTTACTGGGTCACTGGAAGTGCCCAGAGCTGCATGCTAGCATGTTTCTAAGTGCAGTCAGCAGTAGGAAATGCATGACTGGTGCAGGGAGGCAGAGTCAAAGAGCTTGGTTTGTATCACATGCACTAAATTTTCCGGAGATACAGGGTAGCACATAAGGGTCTTGTCCTTCTGCCTGCAGGCATACACATCTCTTGCCGTCTTTGAAGCCACACCATAGTCACCTACACGGTGTTTTCCAAGCGGATGGGACTCCACTTGTGTTGCTCCATGAGGACCACAGAGCTTCCCTAAGCTCAACTGGGAGAGGAGTGTTGTTAGCTTTGGTGCAGCAATATTAACTTCAGCTCGGCACTGATTGCTGCTGGTCCGGGCAGCTGAGGAAACAAACAGGCTGGGCTGGCAGTGGTTCAAGGCATGTGCAGTCCTGGCTCTGGTCTGCACACCCCATGTCGTGTTGGCATTCCCACCATGCTAGGCAAGGGCAAGAAGAAAAGCTTGCTCAGAGGCTTAAAGAAGTGGTTGACTATCTAATACTTGCTGTGGAGAGGCAAAGAAGGTGAGCACATGGTTTCCACAGGCTGAGCAGTAGTTTGCAGAGGTGTAATAAAAAGGCAGTGTAGATTCGTGTCATTACCAGCTTACCCTTTAGATCTTGTCCTCCTTCACTTGAGAAGATTTCTTCAGAAGGGAAGAGATCTCAGTTTCATACAAAAACAATTGTTCATTGTGTGGTTTCTCTATTATCTGTTGGCATGAGTCAGAGCCAAGCTTCTTCAGGTTTGCTGGGCAACCAATGATTCTACCATTGTGCTTTCAGCAGTGAAGGAGGATTTTCATAACCCTTGGTGTGCTAGATATCTAGGTGTGAAATCCGATGTTAATCTGTCTCTACAAACACACTAACATATCTCCAGCTAGACCTTAGGCAGTAATGCCTGAGGTAATGTCTGGGTTTGGTGCCCCTCCCCTTCATTGCTCCCTGCTTCCTCTTCCACACAAGCTTCTTGGCTCAGCAGTGAGTCTAGTACTTCATCCTTACAAGATTTTTTTTTTTTTTTAATTATCAAGAGAGCTTTAGTTTCTTCTTGTTTGTACACAATGAACACCAGCAATGCACCTGCGGAAGGAGCAGATGTCAGTTTCTCTGATACCTTGTGGCCCCATGGCAATACCTCTACCAAAGAAGAAAGAGCCTTTAGGGCATCTTGTAAGGTTCCTGTGTGCTGGCTACTGATACTTTGCTTAGCTTATCTGATGACAAATGTTGTGTCCTTAAAATGGTTAATGAGCCCTCTGAAAATGGTGCAAATATGCTGATTGCCAAACATCCGACTCCTTAAAGCCAAAGCTAATCACAGTGAGAGAACAGAACTAACTTTAGCATCACAGGTCTGGCATATCTCCAGGTGGTTGGACGTATCTGTTGGTAAACACTGGTTTCTGGAAAGCCAGCTCCAAGGACAATAGCACAGTGAGATCTGATGCTGCCAACCTTCTGTTGGACCCTGCGGAGAGTAAAAGGCAATGAAGTTCTCTAGCCTGCCAATACATGCAGCTGAAGTACATCCCAGTTATTTTTTGCTGTTGAATTCAAAGGCAAGCATATGGACAAACTCTGCTTCCAAATGATAAACAAAAAAGGATGGACCTCTAAGCAATTCTGATTGCTTTGTACTCCCCATTTCCTTTTTTGGCCAGCATGCAGGTGGTATGGCTGTGCTGCCTTAGCCAGCATGCAAGCCTGGCTCTTTAATTACTGCCCTACCTGCACAAGCACCAGGCTGTGTACACCTACAAGGTGGTGACTGATAGTGGGGCACATGGTGCTAATTAAGTGCTTGCTCTTCTGGTAACAAGAGGGTAGATTGTGTCTAATGAATGTAGTCAGTGCTGTCATTCCAAACAGTGCCCAGCCTTGCACACATGTTGTAACAGGACCTTATCATCACCCTCTCATTAATCCATGGAGAAAGCTTTATCGGGCTCCTCACTGTTGTGTAACTCAGCACTGATGAGCAGAAGCTGCTGTTGAGATAGTTGAATTTGGGCCATCATAAAGTCTCCTGTTTGACACTGGGTAGACTACAAAAGTTTAACTCTTTCAAAGAATAACTGAGTATTGACAATGCAGCCAGAAAAGCGCAGCACCTCGGAACCAAAGCTCAGGCATTGCTGTTTTCCACTGACACACAATGTAAGGCCTCAAGACCAAATGATGAGCTGTGGTTGGGGTTCAGATTTACTTTAGGAGTGAAGATATAGCAAAGATAGTTATTGGACATCTTTAAGTCCTCTGAGGTAGCGTTTGCTGCTTGATTAAGGTTAGGAAAGCTACAAGTTTGCACATGTGTGTAATTGAAGAGGTTGATACTTGAGGAGTTATTGTAGACAAATGATAGAATCATAGTATGGTTTAGGTAGGAGGGGACCTCCAAAGGTCATCCAGTCCAACCACCCTGCAGTCAACAGGGAGATCCTCCACTAGGTCAGATTGCTCAGAGCCTTGTCATATCCTTGAATATCTCCAGGGAGAGGGCCTCAACTCCCTCCCTGGGTGACCTGTTCCACCGCCTCATGGTGCAGAACTTGTTCCTCGCATCCAGTCTACATCTGCTCTTCTTTCATTTCAAACCATTGTCCTTTGTCTTATCACAGGTCCCTCTCCATCCTTCTTGTAGCTCACTTCAGGTACTGGAAGGCTGCTTTTAGATGTCTCCAGAGTCTTCTCTTCTCTAGGCTGAGCAACCCCAATTTACTCAGCCTGTATTCATAGAGATGTGAATCAGCTCCCCAATTATTTTCATGGCCCTCCATCAAGTCCCTGTCCTTCCTGTGTTGAGGGCTCCAGAACTGGACAGAACACTCCAGGTGAGGCCTTACCAGAACAGAGCATAGGAGCAGAATCACCTCTATTGATCTGCTGGTCATGCTTCTTTTGATGCAGCCTAGTATGCGACTGGCTACTCAAAGGAGTAGCTTCTGCAGCTGATGAAGGATCTTTGAAGCCTGCACAATACCCTACTGATTTGAGTGGAAGCAGAATTTGGCTTTAACTACTAAAGCAAGACTGAGACATTAGAACCACAAGATAACTTGGTGTAAGACACTATTATGGTAATTATTGTGTTGCTTAATGGCAGCTAAATAGTGTTGACTCTTGCAAAACGTGTTTTTCTTTAGAAATATTTATATTGTCATCCAGAAAAAGGGTTGCAACAAAGATCTGTCCCACAGCTGTTACAGTTTCTTAGACCTAACAGTATGTTATTGTGCAACATCAGTGGATAAAACTGAGCATAGCTACGCAATGCAAAACAATATACACATTGACCGTAAATTGAATTGTACCACAGCAAAAGGCGTTTTAATGGAGCCGATTTCAGCACACCACTTTTCAAAATAATGAAAGAGCAAAAGGTAAAATACTGTGCACTTCAGCTGTAAGCACGCAGAATCTTTTACATAAATGAAGCAGATTTTCCCAGTGGCAATTCCTGTACCTGAGCTCCTTAGAACCTACAATGGCTGTGTAAACAAAGAGAGTTCTTGACACCTGCATTGTGGGTGGTGACTTAAAGTATGAAGCAAGAGCAAGACTGCATCTGTATGAAGCACAGCCCAATATTTGCATAGGAGCAAATTCATCCCTTCCTCTTTTCAAACAGTTAGTAACAACTAGAAGTTTACACAGAGGAGGCTTTATGTAGCACGTAACTTTTCCTGCTGGTGGTTTCATCAGACTACAAGGAACCATAGAATGGTTTGGGTTGGAAGCGACCTCCAAAGCTCATCCAGTCCAAGCCCCCTGCAGTCAGCAGGGACATCGCCCAATAGATCAGGTTGCTCAGAGCCTTGTCTGATCTGACCTTGAGTATCTCCAGGGATGGGGCCTCTACTTCCTCCCTGGGCAACCTGTTCCAGTGTTCCACCACCCTCATGGTGCAGAACTTGTTCCTCACATCCAATCTCAATCTGCTCTTCTCTCATTTCAAATCATTACCCTCATCCTGTCACTGCAGGCCTTTGGAAACAGTCCCTCTGCAGCCTTCTTGCAGCCCTCTTCAAGCACTGACAGGCTGAAGTTTCACTGATTTGTGGAATTACTGCAAGTTGTTAAAGAATTTAGCAACTGCTGAGTGAGATAAACCCGCGAATCCCTGAGGCTGTAAGTGGTGTGTAGGGAAAGTTGTTAAAATGCCTTAAGTACATTCACAGAGAGCTGCTGGGTTTCATCAGATGCTTCAGTGAGGTGTCGTCACCAAGGAAGCCATTGCAGAGGTCACTGTAGCCCTTGTCACTAGATCTTATGCAGCAGCTCTGATGGGCAAACACTGCAGAAGTCTTAGGAAACTCTCTCTTCCCACATAATTTAAAACACAGGCATCCACATTGTTAAGGTTGGAGTCTATGGCAGCCTCCCTGGCCTAATCTGTGATATTAGAGCTAGGAAAATGGGGAGCCCCTTTGCTGTTTTGGTTTGAGAGGTAGAGGTAAGCTGAGATCTCCAGCGCGGGAGCTGCCCCCAGCTCTTTTGGAGCTCTCTTGAAGACTGGCAGAGGTAGATGTGCCTGCCACTGCTGGCTGCTCCCTGTGAAACCAAGGGCCTGCCAGGCAGGGAGTGCCTCAGAAGACTGCCCACTGCCTCTCAGGCAACCCAATTGTCATGAAAAGACACAAAACAGTAAACCATGCAGATATAACTGAGCAACAGAAAAGACACTAACAATAGTCATGTTTAGCACTCTACTTTAAAATAAGAAGTAAAGTTAATATAATATTCAAGCTCTGTGTGACTGAGCTGCAGGAAGGACAGCGTCCTCTGTGGTGATTTTATTAGCTGGCAGATGTGCAAGATGCTACTTTGTGATACTTTGAACACAAATCAGAACAGAAGAATCCCAGGGATGGTGTAGCCAGTTGTATGCCAGTGTGGTGTGGTGGCAGGCATGCTCTTTAAGCTCAGGATGCAATCAGAAGCAAATCTTTCCCCCCATTTTATTCAAGTAGTGAAGAGTCCAGAAGGAAGCAAACATTTTTCAAACTATGAAGAACTCTGGTGGAGGAATCATGGAACTCCGGCATGAGTAGTGCAGCTACCTTGCTTTCCAACATTGTGGCAATGGAGGAGGGAGTATGGAGATGATTAGGAAAATCTGCTGGAGGGAAAGAGGAGGAGAAAAGAACCTGGAGGTGAGGCAGAGCCAAGTTACGAGGCCATGGCAGAAAGGTGGAGGCAAACCCAACAGCACACCAAGATCCACTGCAAAACCCTTTCATGAGCAGAGCTACATCTACTGAGGATCCAGGGACTCTGCCATTAAGACAGAGGGTCTCAAAAGCACATCCAGTGTGATCCTACCAGTGTTCTCTGTGCTAGTGTCCAGCTGACTAAGTAGGAAGCAGCAGCTATCCTTGCAGACTCCACAGGTGTACTGAGGGGTCAGCAGACAGAAGTGAAGCACCAAGCTGCACTGTATATTGGTGTCAGGATTGTCGCAGCAAGCCTGCAGACAAAACCCAGCAGCGTAGCTCTAACCACAGGGTTCAAACATGATGCTGCTAGTGGAGATTGGATTCTTTCCTAAAACAGATATTGGATTTGAGCAGAAAATCAAAATCTGAAAGGTGAGTCAAGCTGCTGCAGTTGAGCAGCACAGGTTATTGAGATCCATAGACCCTGGCTCTGAAGTAAGGTGTCGTTGTCAGTGTGATTTGGAGGCTCTCTTGACATATAGCAAATTTGAACAGTTAAAGCTGCTGCAGAACTGAATGTGCTGAAGGGCAAGATGACATGAGCAGACCTACCAGTGTGTGACCACCAAGACCTCCATGATGAGTACAGCACAATGGGCTGACCGTGTCCAGATGCTATACCTCTGAGTGGTATGAGCATGCCTGTGGGGCTATATCCATGTGCTAAAAACTACAAGCACTGAGACACGGCAAACATGAGCTTGGTGGGAGCACCTTCAACAGCTTGGTTGTGCTTTTAACATGTTGAGTGGCCTCCTTGGAACAGGGCAGAGCAGCAGTGTTTGAACTGAGTGCTAGAAGGTCTTTGTTCAGCATACTGCAAGGATTAAAGAGCAGTGGGTACTCCTGAGGTCAGCTCAGCTTTGCTGCAGTGTTGTCGTGCCTGAGGTATGCCGGGGGGACAGAGGCCACCAGAGGCAGGCTGGCAACATTCACTGAGGCAGTCCTAGCAGAGGAGGCCAGACACAGCCACTGTGTCTGGGCCAGAAGTCAAAAACTATGCTGATAAACCATATGGCTCAGATGGAAGCCAGGAGAACGATGAACAGTAAATGCAAAGGATCTCATTTCTCAATTTGACAACCACAGCAACATTGGAAAACCTTTTTAGCAGAGTATATGCACCTACATGGAGAATACATTGGCTGATAGATAGCAAGTGCTCCTGGACATAGCATAATGATGTGATGAAGCTGGATATGTGTGGTCTGGAAGCTGAGGATGAGTTTTGGAAACAGCATATCAAAGATTTCCATGGATGGATAACAATCAGTCAAAAGTCCTTACAAGGAGAGCTGGATTTTGCTCTCATCCCTCATTTCCTATGGCTGCTTCAAACACCAACATTACAGCTTCTTTCTTCTCTCAGCCTGTGCAGTTCAAGACAAAGAGATGGAATTTACTTGCTAAGCTTTTCTGAAGATTTACATCCCACTAACTTCACATGAGCAGTGCCACTAACAGGAAAAGAATGCCTTTTCCAGACACTTGCTTCAGTAGTAGGAAATTTAAATCTGTATTTTAAAAAAAAGTAAAATAGTAATTTATAGGAGAGGCTGATTGCTTTACAGCATGAGCCTGAAAGCTACTTTTCATGACAAGAAGATGGCTGCTCTGGAAATGGGATTGTTACAGTTCTAAATAAAAAAAAAAACTGCAGTAGCATTGGTCTGTTCTACCAGCTGTTAGGTTCTAGAGCTCACAGGTATTGTTTGCCAGGGATTTAAACAGAAGCTTTATGGTGCTGCCGTTGTCACTAGTCTGATTGTAAAGTAAAAATTGCCATTAGTCAGAAGCATTGCCAAAAGCTTGCACTCTGTACCAGTGAAGGATTATACCCCTAGATGACATGTGATGTGCTTTTCCATGGTCCGGGTAGAATCAAGATACATTATGTTCTGTATCTTATCCACAGACTAGTGAGACACACCATGAAACACATTGGAAGGTTGTCTGGCTTCTTGGAAGGCCTGATCACACAAGAGTGGTTTTTATCATGTGTTTTCAATCTTGAGAGTCCTGTTAACTGGAATGGTAAAGCCACCTTGGTATTTTTTCCTCCATGCAGGCATACTAAGAGCACTTGGCCGCCTGCACATATTGGATCGCAGGTCTGGGATCTTGGTTCAACTATCATGAAGTATCCTGCTCTGTCAGGGGAGTTGGACTAGGTGATCATTTGAGGTTACTTACAACCCCTAATATTCTGTGATTTGCATTTACAGTTTTACTAAATTGAGGTTGATTTTTTCCAATGTTATCTTTCAAACTCCAGTGAAGAGTACAATCACAGAATGTCAGGGACTAGAAGTGACCTTGAAAGATCATCCAGCCCAGCCTCCCTGCCACAGCAGGATCACCTAGACCAAATCACACAGGAATACATCCAGGCAAATCTTGAATATCTCCAGAGAGGGAGACTCCAGAACCCCTCCAGCAACCTGTTCCAGTCTTCTGTCACCCTCACAGGGAAAATATTCCTCCCCATGTTTACATGAAACTTCCTATGCCTCAACCCATTGCCCCTTGGCCTGTCATTGGGCATCACCGAGCAGAGCCTGGCTCCATCCTCTTGGCACTCAGCCTTTATGTATTTATAAACATTAATGAGGTCACCTCTCAGTTTCCTCTTCTCCAAGCTGAACAGCCCCAGCTCCCTCAGTCTGTCCTCATAAGAGTGGTGTTCCATTCCCTTAATTATCTTTGTGGCTCTGTGCTGGACTCTGTGAAGCAGCTCTGAAGCAGTTCCTTCTTGAACCAGGGGGCCCGAAACCAGGTACAGTAACCAGGAAATCATATAGCAGGCTGTAATCACTTCAGACCAGTCACAAGACTTCCTCAGTTAAAGGGAAAAAGGTTTGAAGGTAGGGAGGAAAGAAATATTGTTACCATTATCATCTGGGACATCACCAACAAATACTAGTTTTCTTGAGAATCTAAACTGATTCTGCAAGACGTGAACCCAAGGGTTGTGACTGTTACTGCTTGTGTCGTGCAAGGACATGGAGAGGATTATCTATTGTATAGGGTTCTATTAGATAAGTGCAATGACAGGTTGAGATAAAGGGAAAAGCCAGAGAAGCAAAGTAATGACAAAGCAAGTAAACCTTAAGAAACACAAATAAATGCCACTCAGTCTTTTCCCTTTGCCCCAATTCAGATTGCTTCCCTGTGCAAGCCTGTACTTGGCCCAGACAAAAAAAAAAAAAAAAAAAAAAAAAAAAAACAAAAAAAAAAAAAAAAAAAAAAAAAAAAAAAAAAAAAAAAAAAAAAAGATTAAAAAAAAAAATCCATGCCATGTGCAATAAACATGTCGAAGAAAACCATCCATAACTGAAGTAAACTGAGCATGCTGAAAGCTGCTGCAGTGAATGAATAATGTCTCCATTATGCCTGTTAGCATCTGAAGGGGAAACAAATTACTGAACAATTGTGAAAACAATGCTAAAGCTCTCCCTTACCTTATTTTCTTGTCTCAGCAAGGAAACTTAGCTTACAACTGAATATAAAGAAACTATTGAGAGTAGCGTTTAAAGAACGCTCAGAACATTTGTTTGCAATGCATTTTGGGTCTCCTTCTGCTGTTTTTTAAGTGCAAATCCGGCATAGTGGCTCTTCATCCACTGAGGGTCCTCTTTGACTTTATAGCAGTAAGGTTGGTAAGACCTTTAGAGGGATAGATACATTCCTGAAGACCAATGTCCTTGTGATGTGTTTCCAGTAATGCTAGGTAAGGGTACTTTGACATCCGTTCCCTACGGAATACAGAAGTCCAGTAGGCAGTATTATCAAATGATGAATTTAAGTCTCTTGATCTCTCGTTGTTTTATCTTCCTACTACTCGTCTCTCTCGACCTCTGAGATATACTCAAGATCCATTGGAATTTAAATGGGAGGGGGAAATTGTACTCTTCACAAGAGCTGAGTGCATTCAAGCAAGCTGAATGAGGCTTCCTTAATCCCAAAGATATGGAATAAAGAAACTTGAAATCAATCATGTGGTCAGGCTTTCTAGCCAGGAAACAAAATTCAGTGTCTGCTGCCAGAGCTGCTGTTGCATCACAAGTCGCTGGGAAGCTATTTAGTGCTTTTTCCCCCTACCGTATTTATTGTTGCAAGAGTGATATTTACTGTTGAATCCTCATTTGTGCGAGGACACGTAAGTGCACCCTGTTTTAATTAACCTAATTTTCCTATCACTCACAGTATGATTGAAAATTTCCTGGAAGGCTAGATCTGAACGTAGGGAGGTGCCTTTTGTGGCTTTCAAAAATGTCAGTTTACGTTTGGTTGATTTATAATTGTGGAATGGGCATTTTTCAGCCCACAGTTTTGAAGAGCTTAGGAGGTTTGGGTGTTTGGTGGTGTTTTGGTTTTTCTTTTTTGTTTTTGTTTTTTTTTCAGAGGGAAGGTTTGGAAACGTGTTGAAACCCTTCTGGGCTTACACTCTGTAGCAGTAAGTGTGCCCCATTGCAGTGTTTCACATCCTCATTGTAGCAGAGACCAGGCTCTGTGGTTACATGAAAAACGGCCCTTCTGTTTCCCTCCGTGTGCCCCGTGGAGTGCTGACAAGTATTCATCAGCAGAGATGACACTGAGTTGCCATCTTGGTGTGTGCCAAAAAGAGTGGTGAGAGAAGGAGGCTGTGCTGGCACTTGGTCTCAGAAACTTCTTATGAGGTTGGTGGTGCTGCCTGCATATCTCACCTCAACCAGCCCAGATGCAAGAATGAGAATTTTGCAGATGTATCTTCTGAGAAAAATCCCTTCTTTCTGTGGTACATGGCCCAGAGAGAGAAGAGCAGCTGTTGGAAGGTGCTAAGAAGTGTGGAATGGTAGAAACGGTCCCAGAAGAGGCAGTTTAGTAGGGAAGGGCCAGATGAGGTGTTCAGAAGCACATAATAAATTGTGAAGCCATCCAATAAATATTATTTAGTGTATGGTTCTGCAGCTTATCTCATCATCCTAAGCTTACCATGAGGATAACACCACTCATTTATTTATGCATATGCTCAATAGAATATTTACACAGACATGTAAAACATTTCTGTAAATAGGCCTCTGTTTATACATAAATATCCTGCTGGGTTCTGAAACACTCTAGACTTTTTTGGTGCCGTTAGTATGAAGACCACAGCACAATGTGATGCTGGCACAGCTTCATCTTTGGCTGTTTACAGCTTTTACACACTTGTGTAAACCAGCTGGGATCAAGTTTAAAAGGAAATCATATCGGTGACTGAGCAAAATCAAAACAGATGCTCATTGCATTTCTCTGAGATAAAATTAACTTAACCTGCCACGTTCTGTGGACAATCCTTCTAGCATCTGCAGAGCAAAGCAGATGTGCTTAATTCACTGCAGCCTTTAGTTTGTAGGGCAGAGATGGCCTCTCAGGGCTATTGCGTTTGTATCTCAGAAGCTTGGAGTAAGCTTGAAAACAAAGAGGCTGGAAATGTTTGGTTTTGTGGCCTGGGATGATCATCCATCCTGAGGTTCAGTGATTCTAATACAAGGTTTACCTTGAGATAGAGTAACCAAACCCGGCATGAATAATTCATATGCAGCTGGATGGAGGGAGAGGAACTCATGCAGGGAATTAATGAATTTAGCTGCTACCTCCCGAGACTGGAGAGGAACCTCTGCCTTCAATAGCTCTGTCTCAGAAGAAAGACATCCCTGTGTGTCTCCAGAGGAGGCAACTGTCTTCATTGTTGAGCAGTTTGGCTTGATCCAAGAAACAGGTATCTCCGCCAGACAAGAGAAGGGCAGGTTGGTGGGGTCATAGGAATGCCTACCATGAGTTATTCTTCATGCCTCAACTTTTCTAAGCAGTAGGATACCTCAGACGTTCATGTCTCATTAGATATCTACCCACTCCTGTACCCAATTCCATCTGGTGTTGTTGTGGCGGGGTTCACACAGGGAACTCAAACACAGTCAGATGAAAGTAAATTCAGTGAGGGTTTCCACACAGCCTCCATAGCAGGCTAGAGAGTAAACTGCAGCAGAAAGGACTGGGTGTGTGGAGTGCAAGGTAGGTGAATATCAACCTGAACTATTATGTTTGGAGGGTAGTGGTGAGAGGTTTGAAAATCAGGTGGTAGCTGGTTACTGGGGCTGATACTTCTCTGTATCACCATCAAGCAGGCTGCCAGGCTGGAGTGAGCCCATACAAAGTCCATGGTTTGCATCAAAATGCAGGAGCGAGTAACATGTTGTGGGGGAGAGCTGCTGTTCAAGCACCATGTCAACAGGCTGGAGAAAACAGCAGTTAGAAAGCTGATGCAGCACTAGTAAAAGCCAAATGTTGAAGAGAACATGAATACCAGTTCAGCACTCCCCAACCAGTAGGTCATGGAAAGGGTGTGGCTCCTTTTTATGGACTTTGAATCATGTTCAGAAGGCCCTCAGCGGCTCGTTTGGTGGGGTGATGGCAAATAATTTTCTTTATCATCCTACAGGTACATCATCTGCTTTGGTAGACTGACTGGTGCTGGGTTTTGAAAGATCTTGAGAAACCAAATGAAAGGAAGGAAGTATGAGACAGGGTAATCTTCCTGTGATGAATTAGGGCTGAGGCATTCATCTGTTTCTTTGAGAACTCTTTGATCTGGTTTCACACCTTAGCTGTCCTTGATGGAAAGCAAACTGAGCTTTTGTCAGGTAGCTATAAGTAGGGATAATCATGGAATCATAGAATGGTTTAGGTTGGAAGGCACCTCAAAGATTATCTAGTTCCAACCTCCTGCCATAAACAGGGACACCTCCCACTAGTACAGCTCACTCAAGGCCTTGTTCAACCTGGCCTTGAACACCTCCAGGGAGAGAGCAGCCACAACCTCCCTGGGCAACCTGCTCCAGTGTCTCACCACCCTCACTGTAAAGAACTTCCTCCTAACATCCAGTCTAAATCTCCCCTCTGCCAGTTTAAACCCATTGCCCCTTGTCCCGTCATTGCAAGACCTTGTCAATAGTCCCTCCCCAGCCTTTCTGTAGGCCCCCTTCAGATATTGGAAGGCCTCCTTGAAGGTCTCCTTGAAGCCTCCTCTTCACCAGGCTGAACACCCCCAACTCTCATAGCCTGTCCTTACAGGAGAGGTGTTCCAGCCTTCTCATCATCAATATCTGTACCTTAAGTAGCTCACCTACTTCCAGTAGGTTTAATGATCTTCCTCAGACTCCTAAAAACTTTTCTACCATGCCAGAAGGGGGAAAGGAAGGGAGCAAGAATAGTAGAGATCAGGACTTGAGGCCACACCACAGACTGGTAATTTGAACTGCTGCATTTATAACTAGATTCTACCAGATGACACAGAATGAATCACATCCTACCTGAGTCTGCACACCTCTCTGACTGCACTGAGCTAAGGGCAGTAAGTGGCAAAGGCATTAAGGATTCTCTTGTCTTCTTCCTCAAGAGGCCAAACCAAAGTTCTGCCTCCTGCCTTTTGGATTTCTGGGTTTTGCCACAGCTGACTCCAGAGGTTCATGGTTAATGGTGTATATACATGTTTTATATATTTACAGATTTCCATACATACCCTTCCTGAAATATAATACACAAGTCCTGACTTCCATGGGTTCCACACTGCTGCCATATGTCAGGCCTGTGACTACTCTTGTAAGAAGCATCACCATATGACTGCAAGAGAATGAGCTGCCGTTGTTGCAAGTAAGCTGCTGGTGAAAGCTGCCTTTTCCTTCCCAGCAGCTTGTGTCACAAAAAGGCAGTGAGGAAGACAAAGCTCAACAGACTTTTCTGAGAGACAGTGTTGGCCTTTTGTTGACCTCTTGCTGTGCTTGAGTGACTGGCAGCACTAAGTTGTTAAGAAACAGGGTGGGGATGTTGCAGCCAAAGTGCTTTCATAAACACTCATCTATCATGGCTGCTTTGGAGGAAAACATACTCCTGCCATGGCTCTTGGCATCTTGGAAGCACACTGCACACCACTTGGTTCTCTGACCTTGTTAGTTGGGCCAAGCTGCATGGAGAGCTTGGCAAACCCAAACCATGGTTCAGGCTGGAGCATTTCCCATGAATTCTTCTCCTGCCTCCTTGTGAACTGTTACCAATGATCTTCTTTCATGAGCAAACCGTTTTAGCATTCCTATGGCCTTATTCAGCTTTTCCCTGTAGGTATTGTTGAGACAAGACAGTGAAAGCAGACACACTTCTGGGGTGAATGGATAGCTCAGAAATTTGTAGTAGGGCATAAAAGATTTCTTTTTTCCTCTTCCTTGTTCGCAGTCCTAGCCAAACTTCTTTCGCATACGTAGCAATTACCTTCTGCCTGAGAAGACAGTAGTGTTGTAGAGTCTTTTTCCTTCTCCCAGACTATTCTCTGATTCTATGATTCTGAAAACAGAAACATCAGCCTTTGAGTTACACCAAGCCTACATGAATGCATAGGAATAATGGGGTGAAAAGCTGATGTCTTGATCATAGCCAAACTGCATCAGGAATCCTCTGAAGGAGTTTCCTCCCCATTCTGCCTCATCGTCACTGCTGCTATAACAACCAGCTGCCATCCAATGATGAGTGCAATGGGCAATTTTAACTTTTTCTGGAGAAGGAAAGGATAATTCAGAAACTCAGCTGTACTCAGTTGAACTGAACTGAGTTGAAGCCCAGTGACAGCGTTTTCTTTCATCATCTGTTTTTCATATGTTACATTTCTGTTTAGCATTGCTCTCTGTCACATCTAATCACTCTTTTCTTTGGAGGGGATGTGTTCTGAAAGGGCTAAAGAATTAATTCTCTAGGCTGCATTGAAAAACATCCTGAGAAAAGCATATTAGTCTAAAACAAATGCTGACTTGGATCAAATGTCTGAAAATGGGGCAGTAGAAATAAAGGTGAATAGTTTGCGGGAGTTAGTCTTTAGCCTCTCTACTTCCCCTCTTACAAGAAGTCAGAAAGCTTGAGGCAAGTCCCTGGCAGCTATTGCCAAGCCAGATGGAGATACCCATAGCAGAAAGAGCAATTAATTGCTATCATTGCTTGATCCTTTCTAATTAGCCTTTGGACATCCATTTTACAACTCAGCTTCTCTCCGATGGCTTGAAGTATTGGGATCTGTTCTTCCTCTCTTTTCTGTTCCTCTGAAAGCCCACCGACCCCACACAGGACCCTCAATCAGTAAGGATGGAACTATTCTCAAAACAAAACAAAACAAAACAAAACAAAAAAACCCCAAACAAACAAAACCCCAAACAAACAAACAAAAAAAAACCCCAAACCCCAAAACAACAGCTAGCCCTAGTGTCATGTGTACTAAATACCAAGATCAAAATGTTATGCTGAAATTGTAAGTCACTGCTTGAGCAGATCAGGTACACGTGAGAGACTTTCTAGCCCTTCAATACTGTTCAGTTCTGCACCAACAGGAAAGTTGAGGAGAAAAACAAGATGCTAGGAAATCTTCTGAGGAAAGGAGTCACTAGGAGTGGAGGCTGCTAACAAGAAGATAAGAATCTAGGGCAAGGCTTTGCTGAGGTTTGATGTATTAGTTGTATTTGTAAAGGTAACCTAATTTTGTGTCAGAATGACCCAGAATTGCAACCACTTTTCTATCTATGCACTAAGGAGCTATATTTTATCTAGTTTTTATGTATCAGAGTTCTTGTATTTCATTTCACTACCTCCTCCTGCATAAAATAAGATTTAAGCAAATAAATGTTTGAGCTTTGTGGACTGCTCTATGGTTACAGAGGTCTGACAATGCACTAATCATTAAAATAAGGCAATGATCCTTCATAGCAGTTTTCTACATTATCGCTCAGAAAACTTCTCAGTAAACTCCACAGATCTGACCTAACTAAAACCAGCATCAAACACAAGCCTCATCAGTTTTGATTCAAAAATTAAGCTGGGTTCTGATTTCCAAACATAAATAAGAAGCTGATTCCATAATTGTGAAGTACAAATGTGGGAGGCTCCAGCCGCCAAACGTTTTCAATTTTACTTAAGACAAGCTAATAAATCAGGCTCTGACCTCAAAGTATATCTGGAAATGTAAAGTGGCAGTCAGTTGTAAGGGTATTCTGGAGTAATGTGAAGAGCTGGGTAAGTAAACAGAAATCCTTTAACATTCCAATATGAAATACTGCTGCTCACTGATGGGAAGTTTGTGGCTCCAGGGTGGTTTACACCAAGACTTTTCCAGACTTTTTTAGCTCTACAGCTGTGCTTGTGCAACCTAGAGGCTGCACTGTTTTATCAGTAAATCAGCTGGAACTATTTACAGGGTACCAGCTGTGAGAGGTCTCTTAAACCAGTGCACAAAGACTTGAGCTGTAATGCCCTTGGCAGTGTCTTTGAGTGGTCACAGACTGCAGCTGGAGATCTGTCCCAGCAGCAGCGTTATGAAATCTGCATGGCGATCCTTTATAGGTGATATCTTCTGTGAGCTCCACACACTCTATGCCAGAAATAGATTTTTAATTTAAGAATTAATTTCCAGTCTTAACTGAGGCAAGCAGAGTATCTCCATCTAGAACTCCCTTGTGGTCATTCTTGTGTCTCAGGCATAGAATTCACCCCTCTTCTTCCCTTGTGCACTGGAAGGGACCAAACCTGCTTTTTAAACTTACATAGTTGCTCCTTTGCAGCTCTCCAAAGAAAAGGGAAGGTTTCTTGCCAAGCAATGCTGTCAGCCTGACATAGTTGTGGGTTTGATCACATGAAAACTGAAAGTGTTTCTCTTTTCAATTGATTAAATGATTGAGCACAGACTTCTTTAATAGAGCAGTCAGCATAATTCAGCCATAAATTCAGCATGGAGCCCTGTGTTCACCGTGCTCTAAACTGCTGACAAACACTTTGTGGTTTGTCACATTTGGCAATTCTTGCCCAGAACAAAAAAGGCAGTCTTGAGCTGAAATAAAAATAGGTGCTTCAACCAAAACTGAGAAACAACTGTCAGGATGAGAGGTTGTACAGATACATACCAAACCTTTTCATTTCTCACTTGACTAACTTTGGTTTGTACATCATCATAGCTGCCCTCTCTGGGCAGCACTGTAAACTGTGCAGTGGAAATGATAGTGAGAATTTGTGTGGTGTAACCTGATGATGTTTCTATCATCTTCAGTTAATGCTGGGCATTAGTCAAGTATAATGGGAGCTAATGGAGTGGAGAAGGTGACCTTGGAACATCTTGACTCTGTTATCTTACTCTCATAAATCTTGCATCTGGTAACACAGACCTTAAGAGTATTTGTTGCACCCCTTCATACACTGGCAACATTTTGAGAGTTGAGAATTGTGACTTTTCTTTTCTTTTTGTTTTTTTTTTTTTTTT
>VWZE01000357.1:8830-30134 GCA_013396675.1 Eubucco bourcierii | reverse complement strand
AAAAAAAAAAAAAAAAAGAAAATGACACAAAATAATGCTGACTATTCAAACAGATACATGAGCCCATTTCCATAACCATTGGGTTTTACACTGGTGCAGCTTCTAGAGAAGTCCTCCAGAGCCAGGGTGATGCCAGCTTGTGTGCTTTACAAACTTCCATAGAAAGACATCTTTAGGCTAAGCTCTTACATGCTTCTCAGATTCACCTCCTGTTGGATGATCTAGGTAATATAGGTCTTAATGGCAAAATGAAATTCTTCTGGGACTTATTGAGCCACGCCAGAGCACATGGAACCATCCACTTAAAGTAGTTCCCTGAGTAAGTGCAGAGAAACCCAGCAGTAACATGGATGGCACATGTACACCCTTTGTGCATGGTTTTGCTTTGTAGCATGAGGAAGAGTTATCTTAGAAGCCAGAGTGGTGTCTGACTTTTCAGCAGCAGCTGATGTGTCTTGGTTAAAATAATGATGCTGTGCCATGTGAGGATCAAAGACCAGAATAGCAGGAATGTCAGAGAGCAAAATTCAGCAGCTTCTTTCTATGGCAGACAACCTTAAGAAGCCAAAACAATGATGACCTAATTCAATTTGATCTCCAAAAAAGCACTGAGAATCTGCATGGCACAGAACTGACCCTAGAATGCTACTTTTGGATGACCTTGTCTCTGTTGAAGTAGAAGACAGATGCAGGGTTCTGAGATTCCCAATTTTATTTTTCTGTTTATTTGAAGCAGTTGCTGCAGAGGTGGTTACAGACACTGCCTTTCAGTTCCTGTGCCCATAAGACCAGGATGAAGAAGAACACAGGAGCATTGTAGTGGATCCAGCCATCAGCTGATAGGAGGAGCTTGCAGAATGGATCAAGCACTGACAGACATTTACAGTTGTAATGAGGGTGAAAGCTGACAGATGAGGAAGTGAGAAGCCAACATAAGGACAAGGAGAGGTCGTCAGTATTTGTGTGGCCTCTTTGCTGCCTTTAAATCCATAGAAACATCTTTGTGGGTCTGATTGCCCTTCCAGTACACCAGTGAGCTGTGGATTGCTGAGCATAAGGGGTCTTCAAAGGCCAGCTTTTCTACCTTCTGTTTTGGGGTGCCAGTAGCTGCAGATTCAAAGTTGTCCTTGTGCTCTGGGAATCCGCAACCTAACACATAAAAGGCTGCAATATTTCCAGACTCTGAACAGTCCTGTACTATTTGCAAAGTGCTTTCTTCTTTGGGAAGCTCCTGTAGTTCTGAAATGACAAATGGTAATTAACCTGATTGTGCTGCTGTTGCTTATAATGACCAGTACAGCTGGTCCACCCATCCACAAAGGAAGCCCTTTCAGTACTGCAGTCCCTGATTCCATCCTGGTACAATGGATTTGCTCTATAAAACTTTTCCTTTCACATCTCCCCTCACACATGTTAACAGAACACAGAAGGACATTCTTTGCCTCTGACACAAGGAGGGAGGAAAAGCTCCATCACCGACCACTTTCCTTACATCGTCTATTTTTAAAGTGGTTTATAGACACTAATAGAGTGTGCTGGGTGTCATCCAGATTGCAGTGACATAAGTGAAAAAACTCCCACCAGTTCAGTGACCTCAGCAAGTTCTGGATGTTAGATGAGTAACAGTCACTGCGTGAATCTGGCCAGCTTCATTCAGGAAGCATTTCTAGATGTCACTCTTGTCTGCAATATTCCTGTTTGTAATCGTTTCTGTTTCCTCTAGAATTTTCACCTTCTGATTCAGGTCAGAATAAAGTCAAACAGCCTTGATTATTTCATGATACTGATAACTTTGTCAGTCTGACCTGTAGAACTACTACACACCAAGAAACCAAGGCAGTCCAAGCTACAAACACTTGGAGAGATTAAAATGCTGCCTCTGTAGTCTCACAGTATCACAGTATCATCAAGGTTGGAAGAGACCTCAAAGATCATCAAGTCCAACCCATTACCACAGACCTCAAAACTAGACCATGGCACCAAGTGCCACGTCCAAACCCTCCTTGAACACCTCCAGGGACGGTGACTCCACCACCTCCCTGGGTAGGCCATTCCAGTAGCCAATGACTCTCTCAGTGAAGAACTTTCTCCTCACCTCCAGCCTAAACTTCCCCTGGTGCAGTTTAGGTGGGTGATTTTTTAATGCTGTGAAGCAGATGATCTCTGAGGTCCCTGCCAGCCAAAACCACACTATGATATATTTCTATAGAAGAATTACTTATACATCTCTAAAAATGACTCCTTTGAAGGTATAACAAATGCAGGCACACAAATACTTGACCTGTGTTAATTTTAATGTGTTTATTTTGTTTTTCTGCTACTGAAGACTTAACAGAAATTCAGAAGAGGGCAGAAGCAAATGAGGAAAAGACTCCTTTGGAGCTCCCTACCTGTTCTTTAAACAGAATAGCTGTTTGCTAAGCAGTTTTTAGATTATTTTAACCATAAAAGGTATTCTAGCAAGTTTTGTGTCTGCTTTGCAGCTTTGAAATCATTCCCAAGTGAACTTTCCAATACCATGGGAAAATGTTGTTGTGGAATGTGCCAGCACCAGGACAGTTTCTGGATAGTCAATTGAAAGGCTTCATAAATTGCTTGCTGCATTTAACGGGAGCCCTCCAGGAATGAGGAACCAGGGATGTATTTCTGGTAACGAGCTTTTCAGCTGTAAGTCTCTGCGGAACTTGAGCAAGTCAGCAGAGAGTGTCGCTAAGGACAGGGAATGATTTCCACAAAGGGAGAGCTCAACAGTTTTAATTCTATTCAGGATTCAGTGTTCTGTAGTCAGTATGCAGAGTATTAGGGGGTATCAGCCAACCGGGTCCTAGGCTGCATCAAGAGCAGCGTGGCCAGCAGGGCAAGGGAGGGGATTCTGCCCCTTTACTCTGCTCTCGTCAAACCCCACCTGGAGTACTGTGTGCAGTTCTGGAGCCCTCAGCACAGGAAGGACATGGAAGTGTTGGAGCAGGTCCAGAGGAGGGCCACGAGGATGATCAGAGGGCTGGAGCAGCTCTGCTATGAGGACAGGCTGAGAGAGTTGGAGCTCTTCAACCTGGAGAAGAGAAGGCTTCGAGGAGACCTGATAGTAGCCTTCCAGTATCTGAAGGGGGCCTACAAGAAGGCTGGGGAGGGATTATTTACAAGGTCCTGCAACGACAGGACAAGGGGCAATGGGCTTAAACTGGCAGAGGGGAGATTTAGACTGGATGTTAGGAGGAAGTTCTTTCCAGTGAGGGTGGTGAGGCACTGGAACAGGTTGCCCAGGGAGGTTGTGTCAACTCCCTCCCTGGAGGTGTTCAAGACCTTGAGTGAGCTGTACTAGTGTGAGGTGTCCCTGCCTATGTCAGGGGGTTGGAACTAGATGATCCTTGAGGTCCCTCCCAACCTTACCATTCTACGATTCTATGATTCTATGATTCTGTGATCTTACACAAACAAGTCACTCCCAAAAGCATTGCCGTCCAAATTAAAATAATTGTAAGCAGAAGTAAAAAATACACTTCTGGTATCTCTTTATGACAGCTGACTGAAAATGTTGGGTTTTTTACATGCTATCCACCCAGTCCAGGTAACTTGATCAGAAATACTCACTCCAGGTTAGTCCAGGGAAAAGAGACTTAATGTGGCTGTAGACAGCTTTGGCTATGAACTGAAATCTTGGAAGAGTCATGAATTATCAGAACGTGTGGGATACATGAGAACAGTCTAAAGCTGCTACAAGGTGGACACTAGAGTCAACCCCCACATGCCTTAAGTGCACTGGGCCTCTGACAACTGCATCATGGGAAATCCAGCAACCACAGGGTTTGAAAGGAGCAGGTCTGGTGATTCTTGTGAGTGCTTTCTCAGCACTGCTGGTGTTTGCAAGAAAAGACTGCTCAGAGAGAGACGTCAGCATAGGCAGCTAAAGTTGAGCTTCAAAAGGATCCTCCTTCATGCTGCTGAATTCCCTATGATGCTTTCTGTTATGGTTTGGTGTTGTTTTTTGGTTGTTGGATTTTTTTATGGGGGGGGGGGTGTTTCTTTGTTTTTGTTGTTGTTTGGTTTTTGTTTCTTTATTTAGAGCCAAAGCTCTCCTCAGGTTTGGCATTTGCTGCACAAAGGAACATACAGAAGCAATGGGTACTGAGCTGTCTGGTTCTGACTCATTTGGAAGCAAGGCTTTCCATCCTATCCAACAACTGAACCACACAAATCACAAATAGGGAAAAGCTTTATTTGGCACTTGTTGCTTTTCTGCTTTGTATTTTATAGCCTTCCTGTTCTTCAAACTCTTCATTAACTCCTGCATGCGGGACTGTTTGGTTCAGCTGACCTGCTGCTCAGAGTGGGGTCCTTGTGGGTGACATTGTGACTTACCTTTCCTTGTTGAGCAGGCTCCAGGATTGCTAAAGAAGATGGAAGCTAAAGGAAGGGAGATGAAGAAGGGAATAGAAAATAGAAGTGTGCATCACTGTGGTGAGCAGTACCTCTTGCTCTTTCTCCTCTCACTTTGCCATTAATAGTGGTGTTTCTCACGCTTATTTTCCTCATTAACTGCACTGCCATGAATGAATTTTGGTCCTTCAGAAAGATGTCTTCCCAGAGATGCCACCAACTATGTTGATGGGCTCAGATGTGTACAGGGCAGCCTCTGGTTTATTCCTGCAGAGACCACTCCTGCAGCTCCCCTGTTGCAAACCCTTGCCATTTGAACCTGATGCAATCACAAAACAGAGGAGAGCTCACTGAAGCTGGGAAAAGGTGAAGGTCCTACTCTAAGTTACACATGAGAAACTTCCTGTCAAGCCAAAAGTTGCAGTTTGTCCTCCCACTGCACTTCCCCATTCCTCTGGATCACTCATGTACTGCTCTACAACTGAAGTACAAGAAGGAGAGAGGCCTTTGGGAGAGTGGTTATTAGACACTGCCACAGCCCAAGAAACTTCCAGGCAGTATTATTACATGAAACATCTGTTTGCTATGCATCCATATTCAGGGAAGTGAGAAAATCTAGTTGGCAATTCCATAAGAATCAAATATTCTACAGAGGGACAGCACCTGACTTTGCTGTTGTACCTCCAAAGGAAAAGTGGAGCCACCTGAGACCACTCTGAATGTCTCTGACAAATCCTCAGCCTCCCTTCAAGCAGAAACAGCAATGCTGCTGTATGTAAGTGTGCAGCAGCCAGAACTGCTTTCTAAAGACTGACTTTAGTCTTCTGAAGCCATTTAAAACATGCAGGCAGGAAGAGTCAACGCACCGCTGCTGGTTTTAACTGCTGTCACCTTGGTCCTTGGGAATGGAGGCAGATACACTGAGCACCAGCTGTGATGAGATGGCTCTGCATCCTCTCACCCCATTGCAGATTATTGTTCAGGGACTGCTTTCCTCCTTTCATACCTCCTGCTCCACCTGTTCTCAGCTCTGTCTTCTTATGATGGCTTTCCTCATCCCTCCACTTTACTGCTTGTTCCAGTTATTTATTTTTGTTTATCTGGAGGTCTCCTTGTTTTGTGCTCTGGCTTTTTCACAGGCATTATTCTTCTCTTGATCTTATTTGGCTGCTTTTTGGCAAATCTTTTCTCTTCCAGCTTTTATCATCCTGCCTTCCAGCCTGGACTACCTGCTTGATTTGGCAGTGGCAGTTGGAGCAGTAGATGCAAACCAGACATCAGACGTACTTATCCCTACATGGTATCCCTGGAGTGATGGTCCTGGTGTTTATCCCACCCTTGCTGTGCTCTGGTCAGGACACGTGTTTACACTGGCCAATGGGCCCACAGAGAAAACAAAGCCAAGCCCCAGGCACTGTAAATCAGACCAATGGAGTAGGAGTGTTTCTGATCTGTTCATGTCAGCTGCACATAACTGCCCAAAGCACTGACACTTGTGGTTTATTTGCTTGGGTGTGCAACTCCAATAAACAGCTGGGAAAAAGGCACTGTCATGGAAGAACAAGGTGCAGCGGGGCCGGATTCCCAGCTCCAGCGTTGCACCGGTGCGATGCCTGTGAGATCAGTGGCACTGCTCTAGCATGAAGCTCTAACAAGCTGTGGGGAATGAAGTCCTGGTGTGTTGCTTCTGAGAGCTTTCGGAGGCTGCCTGATACAGCATGAGTCAAAAATATTTTGTTATTCACTGCTTTTTCTAATTATCAGATTTGTCTTCGGTCCATTTTGTGGTGTTGGCCAAGCATTTCATCTGAGTCAAATTTTCCATACAATCTGCACTGCTTTATGTTTCAGTGTTTTGGTTTTTGTTTCTTTTCTTTTTTTTTTTTTCCTTCTGCCTTTAAACCAGAACAGAAGAGGTGGCTACACATGTACAAACCTGCCTGGTGAAAGGCCTTGTTTTTCTTTTCCCTCACCCCCTTCTTTTCCAGCTAATCTTAGTTCTAAAGATGAAACACAGTTTAGGTAACACAGTGGTTAGAATTATGGGTTAGGGAAAGTCATCAGCATGTTTTCAGTCTGCTCACTTGCCAGTGGACCACTCCATCAGTACAAGTCATCTTACTTAAAGAAACCAGTCTCTGGCCACAACATTGATTTACAGAAAAAGGAGCTGTGCTGTATGTCTGATGGTGTTTTGGGAACACTTCTTCTATCCTTCCTTTTACTGCCGTGTTTAGTCCATGGGGAATTATTTAGGGTTGAAAACCATTTCTAGCTTCATAGAAGCATATGTGGAACACAAACAACTGGAACAAGTTAGTAACAAATCCTCCTATTCCTCATCACAGGGGCATCTCATCACATGGCACCAGGTCCTGCTTATAATCTTCCCCTTTTACACTTGATGCTGGCAGTGTTTTCCTCACCCATTCCTTCATTTAGAGCAAAGATGTTCACTGCTGAAGCTGAGCTGAAATTTCACATGCACATCGCTTGCTGTCAGAGCCGTGTGGATCTGTGATGGATAATTCAGTGGAAGGAGGAGGTCACTTGGTCTTTTTAAGATGACAGTTTGACAGGGTTATCCCATGCTCAGAAAGCCCAAAGATGCCTCACTGCAAGTATTAATTCAGGTAATGAAGAACACAGCCATAGCTATGTGGTCCAAGGCTTGCCATGTTGCCTTGCTTAGTGAAAATATGCATAAACACCTACTTTGATCTCCAAGCAGTGGCTGAAGGAGCTCCAGTGATGGCACTGCAGCTTTTAGGGCAATGGGGTCTTTCTTATGGATTACACTGAAAAACTGCAGTGTTGTTGGCTTTGCTAGAAAATTCCCAGGGGTGCTGGCTTTGGACACCAGAGATATCAGAAACCTGGCTTGAAACTCCACTGTTGTAAACTGACTTTTCCTGACAATTCCAGCTCACCAGGAGTGTAAGGATCCAATAGCTGCAGTTGCACTTCGGTTCCTTTTATTTTTTTTTGAGTGTGTCTTGAGTTGTGTGCTGCATTTTTCTTGTCCAGAGTCAAAGACATCAAAACAAACCAAATGTTTCTGAAGTCGAAAAAAAAAAAAAACATCAAGCTTCTGCTCCAGGTGGAACCTAATTTTTTTTTCCAAGACACCAAATAGATCTGAGTGTTACATCCGGCCTTAAATGCTCTGCTTCAGCTTTACACTTTTGAACTAAAATCTTTCTCTTACCCTTACTGATGTCAGCTAAGAGGAAGTTCCAAGTAAAACGCCCTTTACAGTGCTATTTTAGGGCTGAGGCCATTCTTTCTCTCTTCTCTTAGTCTTTCCATTTTCCTGATGCAATCCTCAGTCTGGCCTTGGGCTCACCTCGCAGACATTAAAAAACAAAACCAAAACCAAGGAGAATCAGAAGGGACCCTTCAAATCTCAAAATTTTGCTTTCACAATAGGCTCAGAACCTAGTGATTAGTTTCCCCTGAGATAGGCTTTCTGATTCCCAAGCTTAGAAAACTTGGAATCGTGGAAAGGCCTGGTGGTAGATACAGGTCTTTTTTTTTCTTTCTTTCTTGGAGTTCATAACTCAGTCTGGCAATGGAGAAGTCTAGAAAAGAAACACTGAAGAGAGAGGAAGTAGCTCAGCAAGGCTTGGCAGATACCTTCAAAGAGTAACTCTTCTTCCAAGTTTGATCACTGCTGACAAGGGCAAACACACACGAGGGTACTGTTCTATGTAGAATTCCTCTGATGAGCAGAGGGGCTGCTGAGGGGCTGCTACCCTACCAAAATGACTCCTTGCAGCAATTCATCTGCCCCACTTGGTTTTACACTGCTTTACCGTTAGCCTCACCACAGTGCCAAAAGGTCTAACTGCTTGTCCAAGGTCACTGAATGACTCAGTAGATTAAGTGAAAGCTGAACTCCAAGGACCACCCTGTTTTCCAGCCTTTGTTTTAGGGGCTCAGCCTCCACAGATTCATGCATTCCGTTGGTCCCACTGGCTATCAGCCATGAAGATACTGCAGAAAGATTCGATATGTGCAAATGTGCACAGTGATCTATAACTTCAGGCTGATGGAAAATACGTTGGACAAGCGTGATTTAGTTCCTCTGCAAATAGCCTTCAGGCTCATGGCTCCAAAATAAAAGAATGAGAATGCTCTTTGTGGCTTTCCCTGCATTTATTAAGATGAATAAGATGAATCTTTCATCTTATTTCAATCTTGCCCTAACCACACATATTCAAGATCTCAAGTTTTCCTCTCCAACTTTTCAACCGAGTTCTATCTGAAAATGAAATTAGTACCTTGACTGTTGTGACTGCTCTGCTGCAGATCTCCTCAGGGTGCAGAATATATCCATTCCCAGGATCAGGATAAGGTCTTCATTTACGGTCTTCCCGTTTGTGAAAACTGAGCCAGAGATGTGGCGAAGCTCTCAATTCCTCAGTAAGGAAAGCAAGGCATTCTGTCAGTGGAGAGCTTCTTCTCTAACCAATTGTCAGTCTTGTACAACTGAGAAATTGCCTGGCTCTGAAGTGCATCAGATTCTAAAGAAACTGGATTTGGAAATGGAAGAGTTAAGAAGCAACTGCTTGTGATGACATTTCATTAAGGAGCAGCAGCAGCAGCAGGTGACCCTTTTGAAGCTGGGTAACAGAACAAAGGCCTCTGCTGCTGTAGCAAGGTCTTCAAGGATGTCCCAGAGCACTAGAAAGTGGTTTGGTGGCAGGAAGAGGAGCTTGTTATCACTTTCTCCTTTAGAGCAGCATCATTTGACTTCTCAGCATAAGCAGTGAGTGTCTCCCTGACCTGTCAGCCTGCACAAACTCTCGAAGTAGTCTTTAAAACATTTGCCTTAAAGAAAGCCATCTTCTGTCTGAGGTTCTGTACGCTCCGCTTTGCACAGCCCTCTGCAAACCCAGTCCAGCCTCACTGGAAAGCCTCTTTCTCTTGGAAACTCAGTGAAGGTCTCCCAAGATTGTGCTCCCTGCTACTCTTTCCAACAGTTTAAGCTCTTTTTTTGGTTGCCTTTTTTGGTCTCGGGCTCTGCATCAGTTCCTGGGAAAGGTTCCTGGTTAGTTCAGGTGTTTTCTGAGCCATTTTGCCATCTCATTCCCATCCATAAGAAATGGTCCCATCAAGTGCTGGTGCTAATCAGCTCCTGGAGCCCTACACAGGGAATTTTTCTTACCTTTGGGTGTCCTTGTTGCGTGGTGGGAGGGCAATGAACACAGTACAAAAAGCATTTCCAATGTATTGAGTGGCCTGACGGTGGCTACTTGTTAGCCAGAAGAGGGAGTCTCTGTGTGTTGCAGGAGTGCTCCACATCTGTGCAAACAGAACAGATGAGCTGCCGGCATTGGTAGCAAAGTTCCAGAGTCTTATGGTACTGTTGGATGGAACTTCCTGTGTTCAAGTTTGTGCCTGTTGCCTCTTGTCCTGCCACTGAGCACCACTAAAGAAGTGTGTGAGTTGTATCCTTGGATGTATGCCTGCATGTCCTCTTGGAAATCCCCTTGCTTCCTGTATCCCCATGAAGAAAAGCTTGTCAACTGAAAATATCTGCATGCACCCTGACTGCATCTGTGTCAGATGTGCCCACAGGCACAGTGGACCACAGGCAAAGCTCCAGGGAGGAACAGATTGTAGGGAATCCTGCTGCACGTTGTGTGATCCTCCTTGCTGATGGCTCAAAATGGATGTGCAAAAGAACTGCAGTAGTGTGGCATGCGGTGAAAGTGCCACTGAAAAAAATACTTAGGAGCTTGTGTGGATCCACCAGGCAACACTGTGGAACTTTCATAGCTCTGTGTAGAACTCCCAGAGTACAGCCTATCGTGGGATAGCAGTCAGTCAAAGAGGGCGAAGTTGACTGTAGCTGCTGTCATGGAGCCCTAGCTATGAATTGAAGAAGTGGGGGCAGAACCACGATCTTTTGTACCGTGGATCCCAGTGCTCTGCTCCATTTATTCTCTCTGGAACTCTGTGACCTTAAGGTATTTTCCAACCGTCTGATTCTAAGATTCTGTCTGTTTTAGCAGCTAGGTGGCTCAGGAGACACTTCCATGATTGTCTGCTTGGTGCAAACATTTCTTTTGGAGATCAAATGTTGAATTTCAGTGATTCTGTTGAGCACACAGAAGTGGAACCAACACTTGTTTAGAGGTGGTCTTTCCAGGACAGGCACATGAGGACTTGTTGGAGAGGGCATGGCTGAAGAATAACCACGTTAGAAGAGATGGGCTTACCTGCAGCTGGAGCTCCCCAAGTTGCCTAGGAAAGGCTGCCACAGCATTTGTCCATTCACTTGACTTGTTTAGGTTTTATTTCTTGGTAGCTCTGGAAAAGTGTTTCAGTAGCCAAAGAATCTGTCCTTAATTGGACACACAAAACTCAGCAGACAGGAAGTCTATTTCCTGACAGATACTGTGGTTTATACATTCTGCCTTAATATGAACAACTCTGCTATTATTTTCTGATGTCCCTCTTGTCTGAGATGCTTTGAGTAACACGAAAGCTCCTTTTATTTTTGTAGCCCAACCATGAGAGAAGACTTGTCAAGATGCAGACATGCTGGAAGTTTCAGTACTGGATGGTTCCTAATTGCATTTGAAAAAACCCTTCTGATTTAGTTTAGTAGAAATTGGTCTCATTTAAAAGTATTTCATAGAGTGGTTTCAGTGTAACCATGAACATGTGTGCAAGCTCTGGGGCAAAAGCTGATAATGACTCCCTACCACTGCTCCCACCCTGAATTTCATCAGCCTTCTAAGCAGTGGATTTGTTTCCTTGTGACTTGGCTTTAGTCCCAACATCCAGTGATTGGAAGCTACTCAGGACAAGGGCTCTGTGCTCATGGAGTATCTCATAGAAAGGACCATCACAAAGCTACTCTAATAGAATAACTAAACAACAGCAACAACAACAGCACCGCCAACAATAATAACAGCAGCAGCAGCAAAAAAAAGTGAGGTCTTACAAGGGGTGTTGGTTCTCCTCGCTTAAATTTAAGAGTTGTGGGGCAGAAATAAAATTTCAACTCAAAAGAATGTTTGAGGTTACTTTAGGCCTCGTGAAAATCTCTGAATTTCACTGTGACTTTTGGTCCCGTTCAGAAAGTGTCCAGGTCTTAGAGTGACCATGCAACATCCACCTCCTCCAAGAAAAGAAAGAAGGTGTTGTGGGTTAGCAACTAGCACAGTTTCTTAGATATGAAGTGCAAACGAAGGTCTGCAGCAAGGCTTGCATGGCATAACACATACAAATAACAAACTCACTGTGCTATCGGTTCAGGCTTGGTTTTGGGGGATGGTTATCTTGGTTTTGGAAGTGTTGGTTTTTCCCTCATTTGATCTTGTTTTCCATAGTCTAATTATTAGAATATAATTTGTTATGTCTTTGAATGGTTTTGTAATTTTCCCCTGTGATTCCACTGAGTTTCCGCTCCCCTGTGAAAGTTTCTTTCATCCAGTGGTTGCTCCACTTGTACTCCTCACTCTATCCTAGCATGACGTCTCTGCTACTCTGTTCCTTCAACCTCCACTGTTCTGATTTCACTCTTCCTCCCACATAGCTGAGACACAGAGTATATTCCATGATCATCGTGAAGGGAAAACAAGGGCTGAAAAAACCTTGAAGATGAAGCCAGTGTTGACAGTGCTGAACAGGAACTCTTGAAAATCTGACTCATGCCAGCAGATGTGGAAACAGAGGTGAGCCTTTTACCCAGATCTCATCCTACTCCATTGCTGCATTGCTTGCGTTGTGAACGATCTCCTTTCTGACTAAAATCACCTATTTGATACCTTCTACCTGAAATCACAGTTTTAAGTATGCCCAAAGTGAATCCTCCCAAGTGTGTGGGACTCCTCCCCTCTGTCCAAATACACAAATATATTCATTTTCCAAGTGATGCTGGCTGGCTGAGGGGCAGCCACATGGCTGGAAAACAGCCGTGACCTGGAGAGGACCTGTGTTCATGGATGCTCTGCAAGGCGCTGTCACTGGGGCAGTCAGTAAGACTAGAACACAAATGATTAGTGAAGGTCTTGTGTCTTCTTTCAGCTTGAATCTGTCTCACCAGCCAGAGGGGAGATATCTGCCTGATTTGCAGGACGAAGGGTGTGCACATGGAAGCATTTTGGTCTCTCAGTGGTTCCTGTCAGACTCATTTGGTGTAGGTCACATAAATTCTCAGACTTACTCCTCTTCACAGATAATTCTTTGGGCAGGAAAAGATCCAGTGAAGCCCATTTGCAAAGTTACATCATGTCCATGTGTGGTGGCAACTGACAGCTTCAGAAGACAGCCAAGTCCTCACCTACTGATGCTGAGCTAGCCCCTTGGAAGGCAGCAGGTAGACTGGCAGTGCTGGGGCTGGGCAGTGCCCTCTGTCCATGTGAGTTTTAGATCCAGAGTGAGCTATGGCTGAGACTTGCAGTACTATGACAGCATTAAACACATCCAGCTTCCACTCTCTTGCTTTTTTCAGAAGAAGAGCTGGTGCTTTTTGATGGCATGTGAAAATCTAATCACTGATTACCCTAGATCCTCCTTCTATGGGCAGTGAAGGAGAGATGGCAGAAAAGTGGAACTTTTACCCACATTGCCCTGAACAGAGAAAGAAAAAATGTAGCTACCAAAATACCACTGGGCTCTACAGTCCTGAACTTGCTGAAGCCGGTGCAGACAAATGGCAATTCCTTCAAAAAGAAGCATGCTCTGAAGCAGTCACTGAGGAGTGTTTTGTGGCTGGGTGTGCTGCAGGCACAGCACCGCTGTGGTGTCTGATTCTGGTGTGTTCTTTGCTAGGGGCAAGATAAGGGGCCTGAAAAAAGCAGGCCCAGTGGTAACATTATTGGAAAGCAGATGCCTGTTCAAACACGCTTGAGAGTAATAAGGTAGATTTCTAGTGACTAGACTCATCCCTGGGTTTTGTCTTCCTTCAGAGTAAAAGAGAAGACAGATAGCTTGATAAGGGGAAGCTTGAAAAGGGTGGATGGCAGCGGTGGAGCACAGGAGTCACAGCAATGTCCTGCACACTGAAGCACAGAGAGACGTTGATGAAGGTGGTTGCCAAGCTGCACCACAGGCTACCGGGAGCAGCTGCAGTCCTATTCCCAGAGCACACAGTGCAAGCAGCTCAGATCTTTCTTTTCTCTGCACAAACCTCTCTGCAATGCCTTTAGCCCCTCTCTCAGAGGGATGTTCCATTTCAGGGCCTCTTTGCTGGGCAGTGCAAGCATTACCTTCTTCCCATGCTTTACAATGCAAAAAGCAGGTCACCGGTTGTGACTTTAATAAAGATTCCATTGGTAATTGCCACATCCCACAGTCCTCCTGGGGAACCTACTGTCTTCTAATGAAAATGCCATTCTCTCTCTACAATTTAACAAAAGAATTGCAACCTCTTTGTGTCTGTGCTTGGGACTAACCTGACAAAACAAGTTTCATCTATTTCCCGTAAGCAAGAGGCTGATATTTTCCAATTAAATCTGCTATGCAGTAATTGCAGGTGTGCAGACTGCACAGTTGTCTTTCTTAAGGATATCTTCAGGTCTGGAGGCGAAGTCCTAAAAGATGCAAAGCATGAGTTCACTGTTTAAAAAGCCACATGCTTGTGCAATTTTTACAGCCATGAGGAAAAGAGATCGAAAATGTATTAATGGATTTTCTGGAGAAAACGAAATGTGGATTTAATATTGAAGGGTGTCAGCGCAATGTGGGGAGAGAGAAGAATCTGGAAACTCAGAATCCATTTTCAGTGGAAAAAAACAATACACTTGAAACATCTCCACTCAAGCTTCCAATGACATATGAGGTAACCTTTTTTTTTACATGTTGATAGATATCCGTGGTGTGAGGGGGAGGATATTTCCCATGCCAAGACACTTCTGTGAGCATCAGAGCCATCTTGTGCCACAGATGAGGCTTACTTAGCAGTAATGGGGACTACAAAAGGTTTCTCCCTTGCCCTCTCGAGGCTGTTTCCATTTTAAAAGGTGCAATCTTGTTATCATATGGCAACTGTTTTAGTACCTTCAGTTATCAAAAGAGACACATATGGAGAATAATCATTTTAAGCTAACTTGCAAGCAGGGCATTCCTTATCAAATGAACTGTTACAGATCTACATTAATTTAACTAACATAAAGAATGCCACAGCAAGAATTTTTATGTAGAACCATTGCACTAAAATTTGAGCCCTATTCATAGCATTTAAAATGAGGTTGCTTTGTGTGTGAGGACCACATCACACTTGAAGAATCCATAACCTCCCCCCACAATTCCTTAAATATTAATTGATTTTGAGGGAAAGTAAGACTCCCAACTTGGAAATACCTTTGCACTAACCCTTAGGATGCTAGATCTGAGATAAAGTAACATAAATGAATAAATTGCTGTGTTCAAGGCTGAGCACTTGCAGATATATAGACAGCCCCAAATCTAAGATGTCAGTGCTAAGTCTAAGATGTCAGTGTTAGCTTTTAATTAGTGTAATTACCCAAAAATTCAAAGAGATACACTGGGGAGTACAGAAGGCACCAAGGCATCTAACTTCCACAGAACCACAGATTTAGAATGCCTTACAAAGTAGGGATCAACAAAAATGAATGGCTCAGAGCTCACAGGAGAGCTGAGGCTGTGCTCAGACCTCATGACTTAGGTGATAAGTCTACCCTACGTGTGACTCCACAGAGTTTTTCCCACTGCAGTAAAGCCAGCAGGGCAGACAAAGGATGGTTACCATCTTAAGGGAAAGCTTTTGGCTTCCGTAAAAACTGAGCAACTTTGTATAAGAGATAGCTTAAAATCCGCCAGCTGTGCAAGACGTTTATCATTTGGCCTTAGCCTGCAGTCTCCAGGCTGGCTTTCTCTTCAGACATGCACCTGGTAGCTTAAATATACATTTGATAAAGAGGAGCCAGCTTGTGAAAGGAGGAGAAACAGAAAAGTGCTCAGCAAATGAAATGGAAAGGGCACCTGAACCACACCAGTTAGGGCAGACTCCCTCAGGCACACATCACTTGTGTGCCTGCAGCAGTAGACAGCTCCAACTCAGCTTCAATTTGCCAGTTTATTACGAGGGTACTACTCTGAGTAGTATTAAACAGTCTTGACTGATGACCTCTCTCATTTGGTGGGTGCAAACACTTCCTTTCAACATCTGGCACTTACTGGTTTTTAACCATCTCCTTATTTGAGAGAAAAGTCTGTTGTGGCCTGTGCAGACAACCCTGCTTTTAAATTGTGTCAAGGGCTTCCTGCATCTGCTAGATGGTGTGTGAGAGCATTGATCAGCCTTGAAACACATCACCTGGTTCCCAGGACCGGTTCTAAAGGGGTTTTGGCTCTCCTTTCAATCCTTTTTTGCCAAGAAGCAATTCTTAGGAGCTGTGAAAACCCCTCGCCTCTTGCATCCTCAATTCACTGCCTTCGCTAATGTGCTAGGAATCTGAGCATGCTGCCTCCTGCTTCTTATCAGCTACATACAGGCAATGGTACTAGAGAAAGAACCTGTGAGTGCTGCACTGCTGCTTCATCAGAAGTCATCATACAGGGAACACCTTTGCAAGCAAGTGGTGCCAAGCCAACAGACAAGGCTGCTCATTGACTTTGGATTTAGTAACCACCTTATTTTCATCCCTCATGCTAGGAAAAACACTGTCATGGGGTTGGATTAGGTAGAACTTGAGGAATGGAATAATTGGAATAATTAATGGAATCATTTTTTGAAAAACATCCTGCTCCTGAGACGCTTGTGGGAGATTGGTTGACTCAGTTATAACACTGGAATGCAATCAATGTCAGACTCCTTTTCCTTTCCTATGTGGCATTAATGTACATGTCTTTGTAGAGAGAACTTTGAATGCAGGACAACACTAGAAGGTACTTTCTTTGGTCTTGCAAGGCAGCCCAGCTTGCTCAAGAGTCACATAGTGCCTCCCCCAGCAGCTCTCTTCCGACAGGGCCATCCAGACAATGTAAACTGTCAGTTACAGAACCACTTTGGTTAGGATGGTTGAGTTCAACCATTAACCTAACATTGCCTAAACACCACTAAACCGTGGCACTAAGCCACATATCCACACATCTTTTAAATACCTCCAGTGATGGTAACTCAACCACTTCCCTGGGCAGCCTGTGCCAGTGCTTGATGACCCTTTTGATGAAGAATTTTTTCCTGATGTCCTATCTAAACCTCCCTCTGGCACAACTGAGGCCATTTCCTCTTTTCATATAATTTATTACTTGGAAAAGAGATGATGCCTGCCTCACTCCAACCTCCTTCCACAGAATTGTAGACAGCAATGAGGTCTCCCCTCAGCCCCCTTTTCTCCAGACTAAATCCCAGTTCTCTCACCTAGTCCCCAGAGGACTTGCTCTCTAGACCCCCACCAGCTTTGTTGCCCTTCTCTGAATGTGCTTCAGCACCTCAACATCCTTCTTGTAGTGAGGGGCCCAAAACTGAACCCAGTATTTGAGATGCAGCCTAACCAGTGGTGAGTATAGGAGCATAACCACTGCCCTGGTCCTGCTGGCTATACCATTGCTAATGCAGGCCAGGACACTGCTGGCCTTCTTGGCCAAGATGACCATGCTGCTGGCTCATGTTCAGATGGCTGTGAACCAACATCCCCAGGTCTTTCTCTGCCAGGCAGTTTTCCGGCCACTCTGCCCCAGGCTTCTAGCGTTGCCTGGGGTTGTTGTGACCCAAGTGCAGCACCCAGCACTTGGCCTTGTAGAAGGTCACACCATTGTTAATGCAACCTGGCCCTCTGCAGGGCTTTCCTATTCTGAAGCAGGTCAACACTCCTATCCAGCTTGGTGTCATCAGCAAATATACTGAGGGTGCACTCTGTTCCCTCATCCAGATCACTGATAAAGATGCTAAACAGAACTGGCCCCAGTACTGAACCTTGGGGAACACCAGTGGTGATTGGCTGCCAACTGGATTTAGCTCTGTTCAGTACCATTCCTTGGGCCTGGCCATGCAGCCAGCTCTTAATCCAACCAAGTGTCCACCTATCCAAGCCCATGAGCAGGCAGTGTTTGGAGGAGAATGCTGTGGGAAATGGTAACAAAGGCTGTGCTAAAGTCCAGGCAGACAAAATCTGCAGACTTCCCCTCATCCACTAAATGGATCACTTTGTCATGTGTGCCCCAGCACCTCAGAGCTCTCTGAGAGTGTCTCTGCAGCAGAGGACAGGAGGGTGGTGTCCTGCCTTCCACATTTCTGCCTGTCTCTCTTTTGCAGATTAAGGGAATTTTTGTGTCCCTGACTGCCACTGGGCTATCTTTCATTAGCTCTAATCAGCTAGAAAACAATGGAAAGCATAAAGTGTGTTAAGACTTGCAGAGGTATCTGATACAATCTGAATGTGAGACAGCCCTGCTGCATTACCTAATATGTCTGCATGAAGGTCCCACAAACTGTCTTTTTCTTATGCTGGGGAAGTGCTGATTGCTGGAGATGTTCATTACATGAGGCTGTACATCTCTAGGTGGCAATCCAACCAATGAAGGAGTTTTTAAGCTGCTATATTTGATGTGGGGTCTCCTTGTTTAAGGGCACCAGGCATGTTGAGTGGTATTCCACCAAATGGAGACTTGCCCTGAAGTTCAAAGGGTGCACTTCAGCAGAGTGGCGATGAACCCTGCCCTGTCAGGATCCTTTTGCCCTGCAAAAGGGCTCAGACAAGCTTTAGCATAAATAAGAACCAGATCTTTATTTTGAGTACAAGTTGGAAAGGGCACAAGGTTCTTGATAACCTAAAATAAAACCAGTCAAAATATGACACATTTAGAATGGTTTTCATGGTGGTTTTATTTTAAAGAGGAGCATGATATAGCAGATTAAAAACCAAACCACACCGAGCTACATGGCTGTGCAGTGGAACACCCAGAGCATTCACTGGCCCTTTATTAACCTGATGGTTATAATCTACGTTTTTTAATGCTCCTATCTGGAACCCACACCTTGCTTTGAGTTGGAGACAGAGTATTAAAAAAAACCCCAAAACAACCCAACAAGTGAGATATTTGATCCTGTAACCCAAAGAGCAGGGCAAGCAGCATGTGTGCACGCTGCAGTTGGGTTATCAGGGCTCTCTGCAATGTTATTGTAGGCTGGGCCAAGTTACCATGTATGAAAACAAACCACACTGATTCCAGGCCTCAAAACCAGGGGAGTTAGGGAAATATAATCAGTGCAGCTGTGGCAACAATACCATTGTTAAAGCACGGGGAGATTTCACAAACAGTGAGTAAGAAGTCAAGGAGGAAATAGCTGTAGACAAAATCATTGCTAGAAAACATGAAAGTAACTCTCTTTTTCCCATCCCATCCCCTCTCCACCCTGTGAAAAGATTATCCATGGAAGGGGAAAAAAAGGGTGAGGCTGTGGGTGGTGTCCTGCAGAAGGCCATAACACACCCAAAGTATGTGTGCTTTTTTTTCTCTTGGAAGAAGATGAGGGAAAAGAAGGAGACTGGAATGACTTTTGAAATAGATGCTGCACTTCCAGGTGCCATCTGTGGGCCATGCACTGTCTGAGACAGTCTGAGTTAAAACAAGGAGAGAAGAGATAAAGAACATTCCACATCCCACTGTAACCATGGCTGGTGGCACAGCAGAGGTGTTCCCAAGGTGATGTTAAACCTGCCTAGGTGTAAGAGCTATGGGCACTCAGCATCAGTGCCAGCAATGTCATCAGTGCCAGCAATGTGTGATGTGGGGCCACAGATATTTCAAGAGGCATTAATGTAGCCTGCTGCTTGAGGACAAAGCTGCAAAGGCTTTAGGATGAACGAAAAGAAAAGCCAGAGTCCACAGCTGTGCTCTGCAGTGGGTTTCATTTGCTTTGCTTTGGCATTATGGTTAGAATTTCAGTAGCATTCCTCCTGTTTGGCATTACTGCAGAACAATCACTCAGGGTTTGACCCTCTGGTGGTACCATTTCACAAGGTACCAATGGTGCAGCTCCTCTCAGCACAAGGGAGGCCAGGCTGTCACTCATTTAAACTGCGTCCTTGAGCCAGTCAGTGAGAACCTGGAAGAGATGAGCCTTGACTGCCGTATCAGCCAGATTTGCGTTAAATGAAAGATAATCTTCCATCTGCAGGGAAATGCACTTCAAGCCTGCAAGCACAGGGAATCTAAGAGCAGCTGTCCTCTTGTACCACCAAAGCTGCAGGCAGCTGGAAGGATATTCACAGTCTAACCACTTCTCACCTTAGAGTTTCTAACAGTGCTTGGCTCCTGCACCCCAGGGTAAGGCATTTCTGGGTTGTACCTCCGCACTGCTGCTCTTCTCTGCCAAGGTAAAAGAGAGGTTCTCACAGTTTCTTTGGCAGTTCAGACTCCAATAAGCAGCAACATAACTTACACGATCTGGGAAAAACGGTTCTTGAGGACTGTCAGGAAGCACAGGGTGACTTGCTGGGCATTGCTTGCCTTTTGAGGTGTGCCCAACAGGGCTGTATTTGTTGCAGCTAGGGATGTCCATTGAGCAAGTGTGCCTGCTGCTGAGTGACAACATGATTTTCAAAGGCAGAACTGTGAGCATTCCTTCAGGTGTCTTCTTTGACAAGATGCTGGTATTCAAGGCTGGATCCTTGACATGATATGTGCAATGGCAGTTCCATTTTGGAAGCTGAAAGGCTGGCTAGACCTTCACGCTGTAGACAGTCAGAGAGATTCTCCATAGAGGTGGACGGAGAATCTTGGCAATCAACACTACCACCACCACCACCACCACCATCCATATCTAGGATCTTAGCCTTTGCAAAGTCAGGGCACTTTCCCTCGTCCCCTGTAGGTGTACAAACTCAACAAATAATTCCAGCTTTTTGTGATTGTGCTTTCTCTGTTACCTTCAGCATGTTCTCTGTCTTCTCTCTGCCAAAAGCATTTCCTGTTCCCCAGACTGCAAACCTGGCAGTGCAGAGGCTGGGTCAGCTGTGAGATGATCTCCATGGAATTGGTTAAAGCCTCCTGGCAGCAGGACAGCAGACACTGTGGGATGCAATGGGACTCATTTCACGCAGACTTGTGACCTCACCCAGGTTCTAAGAGCGCTGTTTGACCTCCAGCCCAGTAACTCGACTGCTGCCACTGCCCAGAAGTTCTGAACACTGAGTTCCCAGACAGCCCAGGTGTGCGAACAGAGCTTTCTACCCCCCTTTGGTAGCGGAAACTGGCTGGGCTCGGCAGAGCCCCACAGCAACAATTAACACTGCTAATTTTTCTGGCATGAATGTAAACGGCTCAGGGCCAGACCTAGCATCAATACAGTTATTGGCAACTACTGAAAACAAATAAATCAACCACAATTTACTAGCATCCCTGCCTCCTTTTCTAAATGAGACCAGTATACTGTGAGAGTTCTCAGACAACATCTGAGAGAACTCATCTGGAGGAGGAACCAGAGTTGTTTCACTGACATAAATGACTGGGAGTTTTAGAGCACTTTTAAAAGGATACCTCACAAGTGGCTAGTAAGGAAGTGAAGAAGTTGTGAGGTGGGAAGCACAGTTGCGTTTTGAAGTCACAGTGACAGTGGACAAGGGAAGGGCAACTGATGTCATCTACCTGGACCTGAGTAAGGCATTTGACTCTGTCCCACATGGCATCCTGGTCACCAAACTGGAAAAACATGGACTTGATGGGTGGAGCACTGCTGGATAAGGAATTGGCTGGATGGTGGCACCCAGAGAGTGGTGATCAAGGGCACAATGTCCACCTAGAGACCAGTGCCAAGTGGTGTCCCTCAGGGGTCAGTACTGGGACCAGTGCTGTTTAACATCTTTGTCAGTGACATGGACAGAGGAATCAGTGCACCCTCATCAGGTTTGCAGATGACACCAAGCTGTGTGGCACAGTCGACTTGCTAGAGGGCAGGGATCCATCCAGAGGGACCTGGACAGGCTGGAGAGGTGGGCCCAGG